>JAQGBX010001002.1:0-28374 GCA_034698745.1 Megaphyllum sjaelandicum
AAAATTGAATATTAAAGATGTGTTTATGCTGTATCAAGATAATGATCCAAAGCACACATCTCATATTGTGAAGGAGTAGTGCCTATACAACTGCCCCAACGTGCTTCTTACTTAAATGTTATTGAAAACCTTTGGGCCAACAACGAAGATTTGAAAAACGCCTTGCAAGAAGAATGGGTCAAGATTAGTCCGGATTTCACAAAAAAACTTGTGGAATTGTACCCCAAATGCCTACAGGATGTCAGATGCCAGAACGGTTTGCCAACCAAATATTTATTTGCACAGAATTCAACTGCTGATTACTTTTGTTTACTCAATTGAATATGAAACTATCATTTTCACTGTGACCTAAACTTGCTGTATCATTTTCGTTTTGACATTGATTTCTTTGACTATTTTGTTCTTTTAATTAATTGTTGGCATTGCTGGTGATTATTTGTAATTTGATATGTAAGTAAATCCATATTTAATTTTTATCGCCATCTAAACGGTATTTTCTTGTAAAAATAATTTTCCCCTGCATACACGGTCGTTGAATACATGTGTATCATTTTCACTTTGAGCCACTTTAAATATAGGCTACGTGGCTGGGGTTAGATAGACATCAATGTAGAGGAGGATATAAAGTAATACACTTTAAAGTGTATTTGTTCTTTTCATTGTTATTTTCTTGGGAACGGAGAATTCCCACAACTTGCACTCAATTAAGTTGGTAATTGGAGAGAGCATTTGTTGCTTTTTTAATGCCATTCCCAATAAGGAACTATTGGAAGATCAGTTTTGTGTTGCAATTGCGTTTTGGGAAAAAAAACCCTAGGTCATCGCTGTTTAAAAACTAATTTATGCATTACTCTTGGGCAGGCGACTTCACGTTGACAGATGTTCCATTTGTAAATATTTTATCGATTACCCTTAGTATTTTAGCATTGTTCTCAAAGAGTTTTCGAGATAGCTAGATAAACATTGCATCATCAAACTAGACTTTGAGTGGAATGGGTTAACCCAGGCTGAATCCTATGGCTTTAATCCAAAGTTGCAGTTCAATGAGATAATTTTTGTCAAATCGGACTAGGAGCCTGCAACACGATGAACCTAACATTGTCTATTAGAATAAAGTAATTAAATAGTTGGAAAATCCGACCACAACATGCTGCTTTAACCAACAATTCAGTCAGTGGGTTATACTGTACAGTAAGTTTTTCTAAACCTTTAAACCTCCTGCAGACCGTTAAGGTAGATATGCAAACTACTATTGGTGTTCCCCCAGGAGTTTTATTTTCAAATTCCCTGATTTTTACATGTTTTTGAACAAATTATAAGCGACGCTTTAGGTGAAACTCTGTGAGAGCCGAGAGTGCCGGGAGCCGCGGTATGAGCGGGAAGCAGCGGAGACACCGATAACTCTACTATGATCTATGACGAGAGTGTGATAAGAGCGGCGTAGCCGGGGTTATGCGCAGGACGATTCGAAGAAGACATAAAAAACCTCATAAAATAGAGTCCAGTCGTGTATTGTATGGAAGTCAAGTAAAAATTTTAATAAAGACAATTTTGGATATTTTCCAGAAGTGGAATATATATGAAATTGTTCACGAGGAAAGTTTCAAGAGAGTGCTTATGGATGTGGATTCGAGCTGCGGTGGGACTGCTTGACTGCTGTGAGAATCATCCTTTTTATACTTCTTGGACCCGGATATTGTCGACGTCGCCTTCCGGTGGTAAGTAGACCTCCTGGCACTTCTTGTTTAAATCCTGTTTTGATCGCCATTGCCAATCTTGTATGTTTCTGGGCCATCACCTTAGGATCCGGTTCTCTGTCTTGACTTGTTCGTATTGGTCGTATTATAGGCGCGGGTGTTCACAGCTGCCGGCGGTTGCTGGCTTTTGAGAGCTATGGGGTGAGTAGCGTGGAAGGCCGAGGGCGTCGGCGGTTTATGTGAGGGTCCGCGTTTTGTGGAAGCTTGGCGGTCTTGCCTGGAGGCGGTGGGAACCGGTAGCAACGATGGGAGCGCCGAGTGGGGTGACCTATAACTTCGAGGAAGTAAAAGAGTCGAGAAGCAGGGATGTTCAGAGAAGTCAAGACAAGTTTTAATAACAACATTTGATGGATGAAATGTACATAGGCAATGCGGTGGTAAATTTAATATCAAAGCACGCGAGAGTAGTGTCGTGAGTCGAGCCGTGGTCAGACTGGTGTGTTCTGGCCGTTGTCTCCTTTTATACCTCTTTGGTCACGGATGTCGGATGACGCCTCCACTGCCTGAGGTTAGGTTGCTTCTCTGGACTTCTTTTCTTTGTTCTTGTTAGGCCTCATATCCTGCTTGGCTGGTTTCCGTGTTAGGACCTGTTTGGTTACACCCCCTCAAATTCTGGCCGTCGTGACGGCTGTATTTCTGAAAGAACAAAAACATGGAAAAACACCGAACTTGATAGCGAAAACGGGACAGCCGGTAGAAGGAAGGTGGTTAACCTTATCGGTAGTCCTTCTTGGCGACCCGCCCTGCCATTAGTTGGTTCGCCATCATTTCCCAGCCCGTGATCTTGCACGTTGGGGGGTGAGTGGTCTGCTTCCTTCTGCACAGTGGGATCATATAAGCCCTGAGCCAGTGGTTGCAGCAGTTGTCCCATTTCTTTGACCGAACTACGCAATAAAAGCAGGCTTCGTTGCCTTTATGTGGTGTTGGCTTCCGACGAAGCATCTGGTAGTAGATGTAATCGCGGTCGCCCTCCACCGGCTCGATGAAGGTGGTCATGATGTCAGTTTGTTTCGCCTCTTCCATCTTGGGGTAGTAGTCCTGTGTGGCCTGGTTAGGGCCCACAAAGCGCTGGGACCAGCATATAGTGTCTTGTAGCTCCTCACACCATTGCTCCCACTTCCCTTTGACTTTCACCGCTTCTTCGGCGGTGTCCGCGGGTTTGCCGGCGGCTGCTGGTAGGGACGCACGATTCTTCTTAAGCGGGGATGGCTCGGCTGTGGGTAATGACGACCAGCTTTTCTTGGTGGCCGCCGCTTCGGTACCGGTTGAAGGGATTATGGTGTCCTTCTGGCTTCATTTCTTTGTCCGTTCCCGTTTTGGTAGGTGATGTTCGCTCGGACTCGGCCTGAGTCTGAGCCGCCTTCGCCGTAACGGAGCATGTATTCGGGGAATGCGGTGGTGCTCGCGGCGGTGAGGATGTGTCTGAACCGCTGGGAGTTCTTGGAGGAGTGCTAGTGATGACATCAGTGTCCTTGTCATGGATGTTAATAGTGGACGACTCATGAAAGAGATCGTCATCGTCCGGATGTAGTAGGAGTGCGTCGGTGGTGGCGCGTTCTTCGTCGCACAGATGAACATGGCATTGTAATTTCTCCAGGAGCCCGAGATCGTGATGCCGATTGGGTCGGTCATTGTGGAGGCGAATGCCACCAGTGGTTTCGGGGCCAGTGGTAAGGTTTGACTCTTGATCACGTTGTTGTACCGCCGAAGCACCGCTCGAACTGCCTGGTCAAGGGTTCGGCGTTGCGCCCGTTCATTCTCTAAGTTTACGTTCAGGGTATGTGTCTCGTCCAATGAGGCCCGGAGCGCTCGTACCACCGTGGGAATGCTGACCTGTTCTGTTCTGTCCGATGGTCGAGCAGCCATAACAAACAAGGCGTGCTTGATGGCCGCGTACAATGGTGTCACGTGTTAGAAGGCCTGCCCGAGATCATGGAATACCGCCTCGGGTCTCTGCATGACCACCGTTTGGTAAGGCACTGGCGGCGCTTCTGGGATCGGTACAGGTGTCGGTGTTCTGTCCGGATCTGGCATGTCGGTATCGCAGATGCGTAGGGCTTCTTCGAAGGAAATGGTCCCTTCGACCGCGGTTGGTATGGCCAGACGAGCGCGACTGGTGGATGGCTGTTGGCCGTCATCCGCGACGAAGTATCGAGATGATCTCGCTGGCGGGTGCATCGGACGATAACTGGGTTAATTCTCGGTATCCGTGGCCGGTCTGGTCGTCTTCTTGCAGGGTCTGGACCGGTTTTTCGTTAGAGGCCATGAGGAGAGTGATCAGGAGACTGTCGAGCAGCACTACTGAGAGGAATGGCTGAGAATGACCTACCTCTGAACCTGTATATATATATGCGACCAGTGGGTGGCGTCATCAGATGATCCCAGCGAATCAGCGATCAGCGTGTGCTGACAGACCAATTCGTCATCAGGACCCTGAGAGGAGTCGTCCTCTGGTGGATTGGTAGGAAAAGGTTTGACCCCAATATATTCGAGTAGCAGGTCCTTGTCTGACTGCTCTTCCCCATTGTTGTAGAAAGGGGGGTTGAGAATGTCATTGAACGAGGGATGAAATGATGTGGCATGGCTTTAGCCTGAAAGTAATGGGTGGCCCGGGCAACCTTGTATTGCATGGTGAGAACCGCGTTGCGCCGACTAGAAGAGTCAAAGTTAAGGACTTTAAGCGCCGCGAAATGTTCCAACACGAACTGTCGTTGGATAAGGTTCCGGTAGTCATCGGTGAAGCCGCATTGGTGGTATATGTGTCAGCCATCCCAAAGAAAGCCGCTACTATATTTGGGCCAAACTCGATGTTGGCGGCTTTAAACGCCGAGGACAAATCCACGTGGTTAGACTCGATGTATCTCGCCGGTGGATGAATGGGCCGTCCCCGACGTGTCGTGGTCACCGGGACGACCGTTTCTTGTGGTGGTTGGTGATGTGGCTGCTCGTCCTGCGGTGGTGGGGGAGCGTTGACGGCAGTCGTCTGGTTTAAAACTGCCGTTTCCGTGCTGACTGACTCAGGCACGGGAGGTGCCGGTGTCGGCAGTAGGGTGGCAGTTGGAATGAATTTGACAAGGTCCTTGGCATTGTACGTGCCCATGGAGACCTGTCTGTCTGGATTCCAAATCTCAAACGTGGTGGGAGCCACCACTTTCTTGATCACATACACCCCTGTACGTTTGGGAGCCAACTTGGCCGAGACTTTTGTCGGCGCTGCTGTTCATGCGAGATCTGAGGAGAACGCTGTCGCCTTCCGCGAATCGTGGCATGGATGCGTGAGCGTTATGTGCCAACCATCATTTGTCCGGGTGTGACTCCAGTTGCTCGATCGTGGCCATGAGCTGACTGACTGATTCCGCTAAGAACTAGGAGAAGGAGTTCTGAATGAAAGCAGGGTCCTTGCACACCGCCGCGAAGTGTAAAACATTGGCATGAGGTTGATGCGGTTGCCTTGCGAAGGTGATTTGGAACTGGGATGCGCCAGCCGCGTGATTCTGTGATGTGTTCATAGCCCAGCGAATGATGGGAACGTGACGATCCCACTGATCGTGGCAGCTCTTCACCGCGATGGCTAGTTTAGTTTTGAGTTCCCGGTGACGACGTTCCACGGGGTTGGCCTGAGGATGGTATTGGGCGACGTGCTGTATCTTGCACCCCAGCGCCTCGGCTGTTTGGGCGACGATAACCTATACGAATTGTATACCATTGTCGCACTTCCGGACGACCGGCGTACCGTAACGGAAGAAAACCTCGTTAATGAGAAGGTCTACAATGGTCTCAGCTCTGGCGTCATCGGCTGGGAAGAGTTCGACCCAGCCGGAAGTAACGTCAGACGCCGACACGATGAAGCGGTTGCCTTCGGGTGAGGGTGGAAGGGGCCCAACCACGTCTATGGCCACCGTGTGAAACTGAGCCGGAATCGCTGGTGATGACATGGGAACCACTGCCGGGTGCGTGTCTGCCTTGTACTTCTGGCATGTGGAGCAGTGTTCCATATAATCTTACATCATCTTGCGCAACCCCCTCCAATAGTAAGACACTAGGATCCGATTGACTGTCGCTTGAATGCCTGGATGACCGGCGGTTGCTACGTCATGGTGGTATGAAATGATGGTCTTTTGGAGGACGTCTAGAATGATGAGTCGAGGCTCATGATCATCAACTGTGTGGAGTCTCTGGTATAGGATGCCCTGCACGAGTAGACAGCTCCGATGAATGTATGTCCTGGATTCTACATCTGTCTCTTCCTCCGTCGCGGATAAAGCCTTGATAACCTCCAAGCAGAAGGCGTCCGACTGCTGAAGGGCAAGAAACTCGTCGCGGGAGATCTCCTTCTCTGCCATGTGAAAGTGGTGAATGAGAACGAATGGCTCGTTAACGCTGGATGGACGAGAGAGCATGTCTGCGAGGGTGTTCAGGCAGCCGGGGATGTACTTAACGTCGAAGTTAAACTGCTGGACGCTGAACACCCACCGGGCTATCCGACCTTGAGGATCAGGTTTGTCCATGAGCCAGCGTAGAGGACTATGATCGGTGTGGACTACAAAGTGTAGGCCCTCGATGTAACCCCGGAACTTTTGGATGGCCCACAGGACGGCCAGCGCCTCCTTCTCCATGGTGGAGTAGTTCCTCTGCGCCTTGTTGAACGATTTGGAGGCATACTCCACTACAGAGATCGCGTCTTCATCCCCCTGGGCTTGCATTGCCCCCATTGCCTCATCGCTGGCGTAGGTGAACAACCGGAAACTCTTGGCGAAATCCGGCTGCTTAAGTACCGGCGTTGAGCACAAGGCCTGCTTGAGGCTGTCAAATGCCTGCATGCACTTGTCGTCAAAAACGAACTCGACACCGTCGCGAAGCAAGTTGTTTAGGGGGTCGGTGAGCTCTGAGAAGTAGTCGACGAACTTGCTGAACCACTTGCAAGATGCGAGAAATGATCGAACCTGATGAACGTTTTTCGGGGGTGGCATGGCCAAAACTGCCTGAATCTTCTCGGGGTTGGGGCAAATGCCCTTAGGGCTGATAATGTGCCCAAGGAATTTCATGGTGTGCGTAAACAGGGAGCATTTAGATCTTTTCAGGAAAAGACCATGTTCCTTCAGTTTGTGGAGCACCGCCTGAACATGCGCCAAGTGCAGGTCAAAGGTGTCACTGTCCAACAGAAGGTCGACTTGGAAGACTACTATGGTGACGTCCGGAATGTTACGCAGCAGGTTTCCACCACATGCTGGCAATGCACCGCGGAGTTCCGGGCGCCCATTGGCATGCGCTTGTAGCAGTAGGTATCGAAAGGTGTAATGGTGGTAAGGTATTGTTGGCACTCTGGTTGAATCTGGATTTGCCAGTAACAACTGGTCAGATCCAACGATGTCATGAACGGTCCCCCTTTTAGTTCTGCTAGGAGGGAGTCAATTTTTGGGAGCGGATACCTATCCAGTACTTTGACCTTGTTCAATTGTCGGAAGTCTGACCAATCGCATATCGTGTGAGCCGACTCTCTTGGAGACCAAGAGGGATGAGGCTGCCATCGCCGAGTTGGAAGGCACCAGGTATCCTTTCTCAGTTAGCTATTTGACTTTTGCTTTAAACTGTTCCTTGTGCTTAACCGAACAGGAATACAACCGCGTTGCCACGGGCTCCGTTCCGGGTATGATCTGGATTCGCTGGGGTTCCACCTTTGCTGGAGCTGACGGCTCGTCAAAGGAGTCCGCGTATCGCTCTAAGAGGGCATTGACCTTCCGGCGCTGACATGGTGACAACCGCGGAGCCTTCTCAGGATGCTAGATGACGTCTTGAAGCAGGATGCAGTTGCAATGGATCACCGAGGGGTGCCTGGTGTCCACCGTGGGAATCGGTCGGCCAGGGATCTCCCATGAGAGATCAGCCAGGTTGAGCTGGATGCCATTGGTTCTCATAAAGCCTATTCCCAGAATGAGCGAGTGTGGTGGATAGCTAGGAACGAGGACCGAATTGATGGGAAGATGGTAACTGCCTATGCGCACCATAGTGTTGGCCAGAAAGACTGCAACCGATTTAGACCATTGGTCCGCGAGTTTGATCACCCGGTGACTGGTTTGCATCGGAATGCCTCTGCTCCGAAGGAGCTGTAATACATCTACGCCGGCCAGGAAGCTGTTTGCCCCAATGTCAAAAAGGCCAATGAATGGTTTATTAGCGATGAGAGCCTCTGTTGTGATGAAGTTGGTGCTCGAGGTGGAGATGGCATTGGTGTGGATCATAGGCATGGTGGGTTTTGCCCAGCACCCGTTGGGGCAGGCTCCGTCCTCGGATTCAGGTTTGCCGCAGACCTTGCAGCTGGTTGAACCGGAAGACGGCGGCGTGCCCGAAGTAGAGGGCCGGTCGTCCTTGGAGTACCGTTTGGTGAATGAGGATTTTTGGCGGGTGTCGGATAGCACGATGGACGGGCGGTAGGGAGAGGATTCAATGGAAGGTGTTGGTGTCCTTGGCAGTGTCTGAGTCGGGTTTGGAAGTCCCCGGTTGTTTTGAGGACCACACATAAGCATCCAGTAGTTGGTCCTCGGTGAGGATTGCTGCGTCCCACAACTCCTGCACGCTGCGGAGGTTGCGGTAGACTGTGTTCCGACGGATTTCTGGGTGTAATGCGCGATACATCATACGGACCTGTTCCGGTTCGGCAATGGGTTTTTTAAATGCCTGGAACAGATCCAAGAGGATGTTGAGAAAATACGCGGTGGACTGGCCGTAGCGTTGATGCTGCTTGGCAATCCGGTCCATGATGACCGCATCCGATTCTACCCGAGCATATCTGTCTTTCATTAGGTGGAGTGCCGTTGCCAGATCAGATACTTTAGACCTGGTCCTCCCCCACCAGGACTGGAGCTCCTCCTCAAGAATATAGAACAGGGCATCATACGTGTCCTGATCAGAGATCCCGAATCTGCTCTGGGTGGTCTCGATGTGTGAGAGCCATCCCATGAACAGTTTTTGATCACCGTTGAACCTCTGAATTTTGTTGAATTGGCGATCAATCTCCTGCGGTGAGAGACCGCTCGTTGCCATCCTGGGAGTACTGTTGCCTCCGGGTGATTGGTGCGGCAGGATGGTTGGAGGAGTGATGATGTGAGTGAGTCGCGGTGGAGGAGTGGGTGGCTGCGAGTTGAGTTGTGAAGTCGCAACTTCCGCTTGGAGTTGGTCTACCAGGGCTTTGGACCGAGCCCTTTTTCGCGATCTGCATCCAGGCGTAATGGCCCGAGAGTTGCTGCAGAGTGGCTTGGGCTCTTTCCTGATCCTCGGTGAGAACCGCAATCTGTCCGTGCAAGGACTGTAGTTGTCTATCCACGAAGGTGTGGAGGGCTGCGAGAACCGGGCTCTCGTGAGCGAGTACAATAAACTCTGGTGGCCATGTGATGTGCGCGGGAAGCGTGAGATGGTATTCATGATCCCTGGTGATTGCCGGGCTAAAGGGTGTGCCAGTTGCCCCGGGTGACAGGGTGGAGTCATTCAGGGGCATGTTGGAAAACTAACTAGCGAGGAGTGAGTTTGTCTAGAAAGTTGGGCGCCAGTTATAAGCGCGAGTGTTTACGGCTGCCGGCCTTTGAGAGCTATGGGGTGAGTAGCGTGGAAGGCCGAGGGCGTCGGCGGTTTATGTGAGGGTCCATGTTTTGTGGAAGCTTGGCGGTCTCGCCTGGAGGCGGTGGGAACCGGTGGCAACGATGGGAGCGCCGAGGGGGTGATCTATAACTTCGAGGAAGTAAGAGTCGAGAAGCAGGGATGTTCAGAGAAGTCAAGACAAGTTTTAATGACGTTTGATGGATGAAATGTACATAAGCAATGCGGTGGTAAATTTAATATCAAAGCACGCGAGAGTAGTGTCGTGAGTCGAGCCGTGGTCAGACTGGTGTGTTCTGGCCGTTGTCCCCTTTTTATACCTCTGGTCATGGATGTCGGATGACGCCTCCACTGCCTGAGGTTAGGTTGCTTGTCTGGACTTCTTTTCTTCTTTGTTCTTGTTAGGCCTCATATCCTGCTTGGCTGGTTTCCGTGTTAGGACCTGTTTGGTTACAGTATGCCCTCAAATCCAAGCTGCGGTAAGGCTACGGTATATCTAAAACGATAAAAGACATGGACATGTGTGCGATGATGATAATGGGGTGTTGTACAGGGTTCTCCCAGACCTGGAAAACCTGGAAAAGTCAGGGAAGTTGAAAATGACCTGGAAAAGTCGGGAAGAATGGTTTATTTTCAAAAAGTCAGGAAATTTATGAGTAAAATTAATGGCTTTCCCGTAATGGGTGGCATGGGGTTCCTGCACTATAGTGGCTAATGAGTGTTTTCAGTTTCTCATGTTTTGGTATTTTGACAGTTTCAGTCTTTAAAGGCACCGCACCTGCTTGTGTAATCTCCCTATACCCCCATCAATGCGGCTCCTGGGAAATATGCTCTTAATTGAATTTGAATTCCCTAATGGCCTTAACCCTAGCTCCCTTTTTTATTTTTGTTGGAAAAAAAACAAGTACTATGTGGCATGTAGCCCACGTGATCACTGTTTAGTTTGAACAAGTTTCGATCAACAGACAGCAAAGCACATCGTCCTATGACCGGTATGGTCATTTTCCACTAGGATTATGTAGTATTATTTTATTAGATTCAGGTAGTATTCCTATATTGTACATTGTTTTAAAAAACTAAAAGATAAGTTAAGAAGATCATATTTTTTGGCTCTATGCTCATTTTAAAGGGATGAAAATGCGAAATTTTGGTTAAAATCTTTCATAATAGCCATGTTGTAATGTAGGATTTACTGGAAATTGATGCAGTCTTGCTTTGTAGAAAATTATTTCATATTTTAGTTGTTGAAAATCAATAAATGTTCAATGCATTTATTAATTTGCTGACCTGATGTAAATATTATTACATTTTGGCCAACATTTTAATGTAGTTTTTTGGTTGAAAAGCAACGCGTGAAAAATTCACAGCGAAATAACTAATTAATGATAATTGCATTAAAATGCACTTATTATCAAGAAGGTACAGTAAAACCTGGAAAAGTGGCCACCTTTTAATGGTGACCACCTGTTTAAGTTGATCACTTTTCAGTGTATTGTTTTTCCTAGTGCACATTTCCATCATAAAAATTCTCTGTACAGTGACTACCTGTCTTTTGTGTACAGTGACCAGTGTTTGTCTTTTTTGTAATTTTTACATAGCCAATGTACCTTGAAAGGTGGCCAGATAACAGATGAGTCACGTTACATCTTGCTTTAACACTTAGACATGATGATTCTGCACTTTTTTTGGTTTTGTGGTTTAAGGGCCGGATTTAGGCATGGTATGGCCCTAAGCTCTGGCTATCTGAATGGCCCCCTTAGGTGTAAAACATTTAATATTAGGAAATAATCATGGTAGAAATTATAAGAATATGCACAATAGATAATAAATGAACAGCATTTATTACTGTTTTTTTATTAAACTTTATTACGTTTATAAATAAGCTTAAACTAGACAGTTTTTTCTTCTTGTCTTTCTAATTGTCAAGAATGATATCTTCAAATGATAAGCTACGTAGCTTGACACTCTCTATGCACAGAATTCTTTATGCAGACAGCTTGTCTTGTGACATTGTGGTCTGCATATTATTTTTGACTTGGAAGTTAACTTGATACAGATCTTGGTGTGTTAGGTGATTTTTTCCTGAATGATGTTGCTTGACATAAGCATGGAAGTGCTTTAATTCACTGATAAGTTGTATTTCAACATCATTTGGATAATATTTTATCAAACGATTTATGGCATCATGCAGCTGTTGATCTGAATACTCCATAGCAGTTAAAAATGAAAATTAGCTAGCAACATAAGTATAAACCGTTGCTTGTCTTTGCTAGTTTGACTGAAGGGCATCTAATATTGGAATAAATATCTTCACTCTAAATTTGTCTCTTGGAGAAAGCTCTTCATTAGCATCTGAAGAAACTCCATCATTCACTTGTCTCCTTCTTACTCTTCTCATCCTGATACACCTGTAGTCTACATCTGGCAATCTTCTCTTGGCTTCTTGTTCCAAATTATTAAAATATCCCGAGGCTCTTTAACGAATTCAGTAAGTGAAGAATACTGCTTTGCACAGGTGCTTAGTGTAGTTTTTGGATCCTGAAGTACTTTGCTAGTTTTGCAAAACTCCACAAACAAATGATTCCTTGTATCACCTTTTTCACTGTCATTGGTATGGAGATAATTAAGAGCACCAGAAATTAATTCATAGCTCTCAAGTATGGCAGAAACAGCTTTTCCATGTGCTTCCCACCGAGTATCTGACAAGCATTTTGCTACTTTTGTTACTGTGGAAGCAGAGAAAAAATTATATATTTCTTTCAAAACAGCACAAAAATTCACTGCATCTAAGCAGCAATCAACTGCAGAATGGCCTACAAGATTTAGTGAATGTCCAGAACAAGGAATATATAGCATACTTGTTTTTCTCAATAATTTTTTTGCTGCGTACCATTATATTTCCCAGCCATGTTAGCTGCATTATCATAAGACTGCCCTCTGCACTTACGGAAATCTACTTTGCAGTCTTTACATAAAAAACCTAGCACCATTTTTGCCATACCTTCATCACTATGGTCTTTCAGCTCAAGGAAGGTCAAAAAAACGCTCAATTGGCAATTCATTGTCAGGTGACACATATCTAATTATAACATCTAGTTGATCAATATGTGAAATGTCTGGTGTTAAATCTACACTAAAACTAAAATATCCTGCCATTTTCAAATCATCCAAAATTGATTCTTTGACTTTTTTGGCCAAAAGTTAAGTGAATTCATTACAGATTGTTATAGACATATAAGAAGTTGATCCAGATCCTTTGTTTCCATATTGATTAATGTGACTTTGAAGAAATGGAGCCTGCTGATTAGAATATAAATTAGTTTGAGTCAGTATTGTATCAAATATACCTTGATCAATAACTGAATACAAGTAGTCAATTGGTTGTTTTAGCTCAGCACTTTCTGGCAAATTATCCCTCCATCGTACGGTTGCTGGAATGGTTCTTGATTGCCTCCACTTAATTATTGCCTTTTTCTTAGATGTTTTTGGAAGCTGTATGTTACTGATATCCTCACTACTGCTATCAGATTCATCCATCCTTGATTCTGAATTCATAGCATCGTTATCAATTGGATCTTCATCATCACTCAATGACACATCACTTTCATCACTTTGTACTGGAATTTCAGCACATATTGACATGTTTTTTATAAAAAAACCTGGATTCATAATGATTATCTAAGAAGTAACAGTTTAAGTGATTACAATGATGTTTTACCCAAATTCTACGGAACTTATAAAATAGGCCTAACCGGCTTCTCCATACACTGTTGCACACTGTGACTTTGAAGGTACAAACAGAATTTCAGAAAAATAATCAGGGATTACAATAAATCTTATCAATTTTCAATTGCTTAATTTAAAGTACTTACCAATAATGTTAATGACACGGCTGTTTTTATAGTAATTTTCGAAAAACCTGGAGAAACAATTCCTTTGTATACCTGATATGAGCAAGCACATGGACATTAAAAATTTAAATCCTACAACTGATTTTTGGCAAAGTGAAAAGCATTGTGGGTAAAAAGCGCCCTCTAGCAGTTTAAAGGGTTTGTGAACTGTAGGTTGATAGCGGCAGATTTAAAATGCAATAATATTAACGTCCATAGGAAATTATTTTATGGTATGTTAGCTTGAAGTTGATATATGCAATAGAGGGTTAAGAAAGTAGTGTGCCCCACGCTTCCAATGAATCCAAGATGGCAGCTTCTTGCTTGAAAGAGCACGTGCAGAACAGCAGCTTTAAAACACAGCAAAAACGAACATTTTTAATATACATGCTTCTCTCAAATTGTCAAATTTTGAGAAAAGCGAATGATTAGTTTTTTCTTAAAAAAAAATTACGTTTTTAGCAAGAGAGTGGTGTACCCCACGCTTCCAAAGAATCCAAGATGTCAGATTCTTGCTCAAAAGTGCATGTGAAGTATAGAAACCCTAAAATACAGAAAAAAACGTCATGTGTGACGTTATGCCTGTGGGGCATCATTTTACCTTTTAAAATATCAACTGGGATGGAAATAACAATGCCACTGCCATGATGACATTTTTAAGCTAATTTTGTTATTTTTAATAACAAATTATACTCTTACCTGTCCCGCTTCCAAGGGGCTGGCGTAACAAAGCTTGTGAGATTAATTTGAGTCAGTGGACGCAAGTGCTATAGGTAGCGTGTACACTTTCCTCAGAGGAGTTTTGGGTCGCACTCCCGGATTTTCCGTTACATATTACACCATCCGTTATGGCCTAGGAGCCCCTCTTTAATTAGAGTACCACTAAACAGATTCACCTAATGTGGTAAATTCATAAATTTCCAAATATCCATACAATAATGCATACATGGCCATGGCACGAAAGAGGGGGTGCATGCTACAATCCTAGTGAACTATCTAATCTGACATAACATTGCAGCTACAATTCCCAATACACTTCAACAACATGACACAAATTAGTTAAATTCTATAAATCTAACAATCAACCCTTCCAAAATAATTACTCTACATATTCACCTCCGGCATCCTCAGGGTTTGGACATCCGCACTGTCCTAGGCTGCTCCAAGATGACTCCAGAGTGGAGTCCCCAAAGTGAACTGATTTTATTGGGAAACTTCCCTCCTTATATACCAATTTAGGAGGAAGTTTCAATTAATTTTATTCAAATTCATTGCTAAAATTAGTATTCTGGTCTCGTGTTAGAGAAAACACTCACTTGGTGGTCCCTGACTCAATTAGGGTTCAGGGCGGAGCCCTCAAAATGTTTTCTTCCCGGGGTTTGGAGGTCTCATCCCGTCATGGTTCCAAAGATACCTGGGGAGGTGCTCCCCCTCAAGGGCTATCCGGGGTAGTGGGTCCCATGTTCTTACGGCTTGTGGATCTGAAGTTAACCAGTTTCTGTATATTAATTAGTCTGTTGCACTAAATTGCCATAGATGGCATTGTCATCTTTTGGCTTCTTCTCTTGGATGATGTCATCCATGGTCACTGGTTTTGGAATTTTGGTCGTAAAGTTGTTTTTGTGTTCCACCTGACCCCCTCTTCATATTGTCCGTCACCTTTTAATCAGGTCAGGGCCCATTGGTCGTGAGAACATTTTTTAATTCATGGAGATAGGCAATTTGGGAGCACTCCTAGCAAATCTCCTGCTGCCCTTACATTGTCCTGGAATTTGGGCCATATCCGTTGCATGGCCTTGATGTCCTAGGGGTCACCTTGATGCTTAATCACCTTGGGTAGTGGACGCCATCTTGATGCACCCTTCAATGCTATCCTCTGTCACATGGTATACATGTCACATGACATACACACTATTAAACTGGACACTCTGAAAGTTTCTGGAACTGTCTTCAATCAGCCATGGAGCAATCGGCAACTATCGAGTGGTCCCGTCTACGATGCCCTACCCGGGGTACAAGCCAGTCACCAGTGACCATCCTGCTCGTTGGGGAGATGGAGGGGGCTGCCTGGCTCTCCATGCCATGGCAAACCATGATAATGTATTTGGATAGCATGTGGGAGGAGAGGAACTGCCCCGCAACAGTTTTCCACGTTGGAGATTTCCTCTCCGACGTGGCGATCGCCCTCCGGGCCCCCGGCCTCTTCCTACGTGTCCTCCTTCCTTCCCTTGGTCATTACGGTGCCCTGGATGACCGGAAGGTTGAAGGGGGAAGCGAGTAGGCCAGCCTCCTCTCTCCACTGGACCAACCCCCTCCATGACGACCACTGGGGTTCAGTATATTATCATATTTTATAACCGTAATGAATAGGCTTACATTTTATTGCCAGTAAGATGTTCGGATCAATCCCTTTATTTATCTGTTGTCCATTTGCTGACAGTTTCTGTAGTTCTGCTTTAGTATAGAACTTTTGTAGCAACTGTGAAACCAATTGGCCCCCAATTGGGACCACTGGGACGACTTTACCTTGAAAAGTGCAAAAATTCAGCCCTGAGGATTTCTTCAATTACAATTTAAGTATTTCTTTTTCCCTAAATTGTTACGATTATTACGATACTTATCACCTCATCAAATAAAACTTTAGAAAATGTGGAAAACTGTATTTTTATACATGAAAAACGTAAAAAAGCATTGCATGTTTATATTAAAAAACATAAGGAAAAATAAACCCATAGCTTTTAACTGCACAATAGGTATTGATGAAATATTGCTCAAATAGACTTCACCACATGCTGAACAACTTGTTTGAACAAATTCACGTTGATCTAATAACTGGAAGGTTTTCAAAACTAGATTTTAGCACACAGTGCATAAGTCATTGAGACAAAAAATCACATTTTTCGGTTAAAGGGGTTTGCGCCAATGGCTGGCATTCCGAGACTGTTTAAAATATGAACAAACTTAAAGGGCAAAAGAGACAGATAACCAAGCTATGTTTTCACAATTTGTTGATTGTGCTTTGATCAGTCGTTTTAGTTTTATATAGATTTAAAATTGGTGTTATGAATAAAAAGGATAAGTGCATAATTCATTGGGATTGGGCTGAAAATGTACAATAGTAATAATAAAATGTTAATTACACAAATTAGGAATAAAATTAGGCTTATCACTTCTTCTTGCAATCATACACGCTTGACGAATTGTTTGTGTGTTAGTACATGCTTTCCAGGACATTTATCCTTAAGGAAATTTAGCACATACACTAAAATTTATAAAAAAAAATTCATAAGGAAAAAATGTATAGTATATTATCATTTCTGTAACCGTAATTTATAGACTTACATTTTATTGCTAGTAAGATATTCAGATGAATCCCTTTATTTATCTGTTGTCCATTTGCTGATAGTTTCTGTAGTTCTGCTTTAGTATAGAACTTTTGTAGCAACTGTGAAACCAGTTTCCCTGGCTTATTGTTTGATTTCAGGATTGCCACCTGCCTAGCATTGGAGGATATAATTACTCCAGTATTTGGATAGTTTAACCTGAAATAAATTAAATAAAAAATGTCAAATATTAGGGACACACAACAAACAGTAGGTAACGTTATTTATAATCAAAAGTAGTGCAAATCTTACCTTGTCATTTATTTTGCTGCTATTTAATGACTGGGAAGTTTACGGTTAATTGAAAAAGTTGACATTGAGAGGAAGGCCCTGAAAAAATATGATTATATCAACATTAGTAAAATAATGTGGAACCTCATTAACAGAAGATGATTTTTCCATAAGTGTTAAGTTTTTTTTAAAATATTGAACAATTCCTGGAGTTGCTATTAATAAGAAATAAAAAAGAACATGTTTTTAATAAAATGATACACTAAAACAAGATATACATAGTTTTTTTAAAAATTTAAGAAAATATGACCGGGTATTAAAATATATACCTGCTAACAGTTCTGTTGGAAAGTGGATGGAAGTCATCCTGGCTTGATTCCAACTTCCATTTTAATTTATTTTCTTCATGTAGCTAAGTTACCTCTATTTTCAGCTGATGGACTGTGATGCCATCCGATATCGAGTTGAATTCGCTTTCATCAGTTACTTCATGCTGACTAAAGTCAAAACTACTTAATTCTAACTCATCCTGGACATCGGTGTGCTGGCATCAGGTTGTGTTGGCTTTGATGGTGTGCTTAATTGGATGTAGTCATGATCTTTGTATCTGAATACGCCAATTTCAGCACTCTGGCATATTTCTGTTGTCATGGTGTATACATCCAGGGTGTGTAGCTCTCTTGACACTCGTTTGGATGAATTAACCCTTAATCCAATTATTTCTTTTTTTCTCTGATTTTTTTTATCATTTGCAGCCATTGTAGCTGCAGAGATTTGGTCGATTTCCTTTGATACATCACCATTTGGTGTGAAATATTTCTTGATCATAGCTTTCAGGTTACCTAAACTGAACTCCATGTTTTTAGACAAGCATATTTTTGTTAACCAAGGTTTCAGCCTGTAAAGCAGAAGTGTCAATTTGCATTACATTTTTATAATTTTTAACAAAAGGCTCAGCATGGATCAGGTCTAATTCTAGAAAGGAGTCAACTGCCTGTGCCATAGGTATATCTTAAAATCTTCTCTTAAAATTACCAATGATATTATCCATCAGTTGGTAATAAATATTTCTCTTCCAATATTCTAAAGGATTTGTTTCATTTGGCAGATCCAAAAAGCTGTCTTTACCAAGAGTTGACTTATGAAGGTAATCAATTATTTTTCCTGGTGGTTTTCTTTTTCTTGAGACTCAAACAGGTTTAAGAGAAAGGTCATGTAGTTCTGCAAATTCTTCAATTTTCTTCCAGATGTCTTTAAAGTTGTTTGTGTTCTCTTCAAAGCTAGCAATTGTCCCCATTATAAGGGCACTAGCTTGGCCAAGAGTTGCATCTTTACACTGGAAGTATTTACTCAGCACATTGGTGATTTAGGGTGATTGATAAAATTAAGTGAAAATTAAACAAACTGACAAAGAATTCAGGCTTTGAGATTCATGCCAGAATGCCCATTGCTTCCACTGAATTTTTATCCTTAGCTAGCTTGATTTCATGTTCCAGAACATCTTTGATGACTAGTACTACTTAAACTGCCCATTTCACAGCCAGTCTTGATGCCTAAATTCGCATGAAGATGATTATGGTTTCCAGGATTTGAAAAATGGATGTACAAGGCTTCCAAAGTGTTATAAAGGCCAGCTTATAAGAAGGTACAAGCTATTTCTGATGTTTATTCTGTTTATTGAAACAAGAGTAAAGATATTCATAACAGCTGTTCAAAGTGATGGCCACCAGTGGCAATGCATGCTGTGCACTGACAGATAATGTTCTGTCTAACTCTCCCAAAAATGCCTAGTGTTTGCTGCACTAATTCTCAGGTGACTGATATCCGGGCGATTAAGTCCTCCACAGTCGCTACAGGTGTTTCATAGACAAGGCTCTTGACATGGCTCCATAAGAAAAAGTCCAATGGTCTCAAATCAGGAGACCGTGATGGTCATGGCACGGGACCTCCACTGCTAATCCAGCGGCCGGGAAATGTATCATTTAGCCATGCCCGCACCACATGTGCGAAATGAGCAGGTGCACCATTGGGCATAAAACACATTCTCTGCCACACAATGAGTGGAACCCCCTCCAAGAGCTCAGGGAGCACATGCTGCAGGAACTGGTGATAACTGACCATTCAGGTGCAGTGGCAACATGTAAGGACCAGTCAGCCGGTCACCAACAATGCCAGCCCACACATTGACAGACAACTGCTCCTGATGTCCCCTGATATGCATGGCATGTGGGTTTGTGTCATCCCATATGTGGCTGTTGTGACTGTTAAAGAGGCCATCCTCTGTGAAGCAAGCCTAATCGCTAAACAAAATGGACATGCTAAAATGAGGATCATGATGAATGCAGTCCATGTACCACTAGCAGTACTGCATACGTAGGGAAATGTTGGTTGGATCCATAGCTTGAACCCTCTTTTTGTGGTAGGGATGTAGCAATTGCTCGTTCAGGACCTGGCAAACTGTTGAGTGGTTGGCACCCATAGTATGTGCAATGGCATGTTTACTGGTTGACGGATGGTTGGCCGCCCATCCCAGAACATTTTCCTCGAACATTTATTATTTTGTAAGTTTGCTTTAAGCAAATCAATATAATTATAATATTTTAATTTATATATAAAACTTTTTTACACTACTGAAGGTTACCAGTAATTAATTCTGTTTTTGATATCTGATTGCAAGAATTACAGCAATTGTTTTATGAACATGAGCATTTGTAATTAATAGAAATGTAAATACGGATATTATTGCAAAAATAAACGATAAATGAAATGAGTTAATATTCTACAATGTAGATTTTATCATAAGATGTTAATCATACAAATATTTATCAAATTTAAAAGTTCTTTTAGAATAGGCAGTTATTTAGCTTGTCCTTTATTGATTATGTATCTGCTGTTAGTTTGTTGACACAGCTGTTTCCAAAAGATAACTAAATGTTCGAAAAAATTCCTTATTGTGATGTTGTATACTAGTGTCCTACACATGACTGAGTGTTAGAAGAATTTTCCAAGTGCCTATTGGTTTCATACACATGAGTCTCGTAACTAGCTGTTGGTACAATTTTATAGTAATCAGACTTTAACATTATCACTTTTGTAATAAAAGTAAAATAAATAATGATATTTTGTTAACTTAAATGTGTAGATATTTTTTATCTGTAAATTAGTAAATTGATTTTTCTATTAAATTATTTGGTAGAATGGTACTCATGTGTCACACACAAAACTAAATGCTGGATAAAATGCCCAATTGTCCAATAATTAAAAGCACATGTCTCATATCTGACTAAATATTGGACTAAAATTACCGTAGTTTTAGTTTATTTTTGGTGTTTTCAAATCCCCATTTTATTGGAAAATTTGAATCCAGTGACCGTAAATAAAGGCGTAAATGTAGGTCGTAAATTTAAATAAATGAAACAAAAATACCCGATAGTGTATTGTGTTTAGACACAAAGATCTCTTAAAATTGATATAATATTTAAAAATTATACGGAACACAGTTATGTTCTTTTTTTTTCAAACTTAAATTAGTGTTATTTTATGTCTATAAATTAGAACGTTAACTTTTTATAAAAAGTTAAATATTTCAGTAGGATGGAACTTATGTGTCCCCTGCAAAACTAAATGCTGGATTAAAATTTTCAATTTCCCAATGATTCAAAGCACAGGTGTACTCATGGCCAAAAAGGTCCTATGTTTTGACACAAAGGTCTTTTGAAATTGACTAAGAGTTGGTTTAAATTGATATGGAACACATTTTTGTAACTGTTGCTTTCTTCTCATGCTTAAATTTATAAAAATGTTTTTCTTATGACTGATAATGATTATGACTGATAATGATCAGTCGAAAGGTGAACGATTTTCCAACTAGTAGTAAACACTGTATTTAATTGTCTATTCATTAATAAATTAAGTTTTTTATTGAATGTTTTAATAGGACGGTACTCATGTGTTCTACACAAAAGTAAATGCTGAATAAAATTCCTAATTGTTTTTTGATTTAATGCAAAGGTGTAATGATTATGTAATATGTAAAAAATGAGCTTGTCTATAAGTAGCCTTGGCTAAAGTTAGAATATTGCCTTGGTAAAAAAATTTACGAAATTACAATCTAAAAATCCTGCATAAAAATCGACTTGATTTTTCAAATAGGTGTATTACTTATTTCCCTAATCAATAATTCAACCATGCGATGCAATATTATTTAGGAATGCAAATTTTATTTTCTAAGCCAAGGATGAGTTTTAAACTCTTTATCTGTCATAGGACCTTTTTTACATTTCGCCATAAACACCACATGAGGATGGCCATCTACAATGTAAACATTTGGGAAGATATTAGTTCCCGCCTTGTAATGATTGATCAACCTTTCAAGTTATCCATCATTTAAAGTGCCATCAATGCACAACTTTTTTTCTGAGCTTTCAATGAAAAATAAATATGACTGGTCATCGCAAACAGTCATTAACTTTTTTCACTCTTCAGCGCTGATTAATTTTCCTTTACAATCAACTACTGGCTTGTCTAATACAAAGTAATAAATAACATGGATTATAAGTTTTTCTTAAATAAAAAAAATTAGTAATATCTTTTTTTCAAAATAATTAAGCGTAAAACTTCTTGTCCTGCAATTTTTGACAAACCAGAAAATAAAAATGGCCATTTATTGTTTTTAATTTTTACTTACTATTTCATCAGTCAAATTTTCCCTGTTCTGGTTCTATTAAAACAAAATGGCTAGATAGAATCTTTTTATTCATATTTTAGAGTTTAAGAATTTTTTTATTTAAATTAAACATATTTACCGTTGGCTTCCAATTTCTTTTTACATGTACCAGAATATCTTTTCTGATCCACCCTCTTTCCTTCAAATGTTTGCATAACTCTACATCTGAGGGACATTTTTGGCACCTTGCAAAACTGTTCTTTTACATTATTAACAATTGTTCGTGATTATAAATAATGTTTGTTTTAATTTTGTTTTTATACACTTAGTCATTTAAATAGGTAAAAATAAAAGTTAAATGATTAGAAACCTTTAACATGCTCCCAAGTGTTTGTCGACCATCATGTTACCATCCTGATGGGCATGATGGTTCCACCAATGCTGGTTATGTGATGTCTTAAAACCTGGTATCAGCATAAACCAACATGTTGGTTCCTATATATTCCAACATGCTACCAACATGTTGGTTCCTACATATTCTAACATGCTACAAACATGTTTGTTCCTACAACCACGAACATGCTACCAACATGTTTGTTCCTACAACTAACAACATGCTACCAACATGTTGCCTGGTAAAAAAACCATACACTTTTGTCAATTGGTCTGTATACAATTATGGTAATACAATTATTTTCTATTGATGCCTTTACAAACAAACACAAATTGTTCTGTATTGGTTCCAATAAAAGCCAATAGACATTCTCTATTGGCCTTATTACAAACCAACAGAAGTTTTTTATGATCAACTAGTAACCAAAAAAATTATTAGATTGAAAATTTCGAAATAAAATATGTTGAAGATATCATTTATTTGCATTTGCTTGTTAATAAAAAAGTTAAATAAATTTTAAGTAATTTTAATTGAAACCAGCATAAACCAACATAACATTACACCCAACAGAAACCAACAGTATCATATGAGACCATCATTTTTCCACATGGAAACCAGCATTTCCAACATTTACCAACATGCTGGAACCAGCATTCGCAAACACTTGGGCTGTCTTTCGTAATATCTTTACATTCAGAATTGGAACCTTCTGATGTGGAGGCTTCTGAATCTGAATCCTTAAACCGAACATGTTCGTTTACACTTATGTGAATCTCATCTATTAATAATGAATTTTAAATTTTTAATAAAACAATTATGATAAATTTCATATATGTAACAGCTAATTTAAAAATTAGAATTTTACTAAGGGTTATCATAGCGTGTTGTTGATCCTATTAAATTGACGTGAAAATTTAAGCATGAAAAGTAATTCATTAAATTTAAAATTTTTAGTAAGATATAATACATTTTATTTATAAAATTACTAATTAAGAAATAACAATTGCATTAAGAAGGATTAATTTTACCATCACTTAAAATGTCATCCAATCGTTCCCGTTTGTCATTATCATGGCTATGGTGGCTTGTGGTTGGTCCTAATTAATTATAGTAAGCATACATGCATTTATAACATATTTAGACACATTTTTTTTTTAAAAAAAAACCTTTATCAACTTCTCTAAAGCATCCCCTCTGTGTGCAGTTATTTCCGGTGTTTGAATTCGGTAATTTTTTTTGCTCAATTTGTTCAGAATGGCTCAAAGCCCCACAAATTTTGAGTTTTTGTAAGAGGAAGTTTTGCTGCTTTAGTTTGAATGGCCTTTCTTGCAGTGTTGGAAATTGCTTTCATTCCATACTTCTCATTAATCCTAAAATAAGTTTGAGGTTTATTATTAAGTGATGTGAAAACTCATGTGTTAAAACTAATACATTGATTATCAGTTGTTACTTTAAGTAAAATGTTTAATTACATATTTAATTGCTTTTATCCAGATGTGAACTTGTTTCCTACACTGTTAACTAAAACAGTGTTTTCTTTAGAAGTTGCATATGGACGAACAAATTCTGCATAGTCAGAGAGCAGCTAATAATCTTTAATGTTTAAAGAAAAATCTACTGCTTTGGTCAAACCAGTTTTGTGTTTAAGACCTTCATAATAAACCATATTTATTTGTTATTTGTTTAATTTGAAATGTTTATTGTACTGTGAAATTATATTATAATAAATATATATAGCAACCTGCATGTTTCACCGTTCTTTGCAAAATACAGCAGCTTTAAATTCCTCAAAGGTGAGATTAGTAGGAACTCCTGGCCCATTTCTTTTCAATCCAACAGTTGCAATGATAAAGTTGGTTAAAACAGGGTTGCCAGTTGTGCAAAGTCAGGAAAAGTCAGGCAATAAAAATCATGTCAGGAAAAGTCAGGAAAAATAGCCTTTTTTTGCCAAAAAAGTCAGGAAAATTAGCAATTTAATCCGAAAAAAATAAGGCTTTATACTATTGACAGTATATATATATTTTTTTTTAAAAATCTTTAAGCTGTTGGGGAGTGTAATCATAGAGATCAAGTTTCTTTTTACTCCTTTCACGGTTAGTCACCCTGTTGTTTGTTTAACTTTGTGACTAAGCTTTCAGTTACCTTTATTTAGAACACACGGCAGGAAATATATATTTGGTCCCCTCACTCCTGCCACCTCTGCAATTTAGTGAAAGATTCTTTTCCCAAGTGTAAACACTCACATTTTCTGATGTGTTATAAGCGTGGTGGTCGGTGGACCGCCGACGGTAGTTGGCTGCTGTGCCCCAGAAGGTAATAGTGGGCGAGTCGGTGGTGTCGGCGGTATATCTGCTGGTCCGTGTCTTATGTGCTCGGCGGTACGCTGGAGGGCGGTAACAACCGGAGGCAACCGCTAAGCGCCGAGAGGATGACCTGAAACTTCCGTAAAGTGAAAGTCAAGAAGAACGATTTTTACAGGAAAGTCAAGACATATTTTCTGGGTGGTGACCAAATTCCGAAATCTGAAATTTAGGACTTTTTAGGACTTAAGTGCAAATTTAGGACTTATTTTACAAATATTTAGGACCTTTTTAAGCAAAATTGGGACTAATTTTAGGTGTTTTTCTAGTAAAACAGATCTATTAGAAAGCTTGTTTTTCATGTAAATGGTATAGTAGATAAACATTTCTTAAATGCAGTAAACAGATCTATAACAAAGCTTGTTTTTCATGTAAATGGTATAGATAAACATTTCTTGAATGCAGTAAATTGTATTTTATTATTCAATCCAATTTGTGACAATGAAAAAATCATTTGTGTGCAATTTTCTTTAACACCGCAACATCTGCATTAAATGAATCTATTTTGCTCTCCATCTCAAGAACAAGTCTTTCTTCTTTTCTTCAGTCTCTTTGATTTCATCCTGGGCCTTTAATTTTTTTAAAAGGAGCTTTTCCTCAGAAGTTGTTTCCTTACCCTTTTCCTTTGTGGCATCCTTCATACGTTGTTTGGCACAGCGAATTGCAGTTTTCATTCCTGGGGTGACTTCAATATTTGAAACATTGCCATTCTTTTGGACAAATTCACAAATCAGCCGTTGTGCAACAAGGCTCTCCTCTAAAAGATTATCAGATAGACACTCCTTGTTAACCGAAAATCCACGTTCAACATCAGCTTGCCCTGCAAAAAGGACTAAAGACATTTTGATTATCTTCACCATCTTTACACTGAAGTGGTCAAACAGTTCCACATACAAAGCATCAAGGCGATGACAGTCTCTTCAAAATTCTTTTATGCGGTCATACACCATGCTTTCCTTGAATTTTTCCTGGTACTCCATGCTAAGACTATCTACATCTATTGGGTCGATACGCCGGATTTTCACAAGATGATCCAAAAGCTGGTCAACACGAGGCAGTTGACCACCTTCAATTATGAGTAAAGGTGAAAACACACTGCTTCCACGAACTCCTTGGCTGTTTATTGAAGATCGCTCAATTTTCTGTGCAGTTGCAATCAGAAATTTCCGGCATTCACTCCTGAACTTCAATATCTTCAGATCTGTCAACTTTCTCGGAGCAGTTTTAATACCAGATTAAGCTGCGTAGTAGAGATGAATAGCTTGTGGTTTTATTAACTTCTCTTCATTGCACAAGTCAATTGAAGTTAACTTTGTTGTATTAGTTGCTTTTGAGAGAACTTCTGGCTTGATGAACTTTTGAAGCAAATTCTGCACAAGGCTTTTCAAATCTTAAAATAGGAATGGTGCAAGTGGTTTGTTGGACTGGTACTTCCGCAAAAACTCTTCAAGGTAACCTGCTAGATCCACAAAAAATCCAAGTTTTGATGGAAGAAGGCCATCTTTCAATCCTTCTTTAACTTTACGAAATGACTGGACAGCTGGAGGATCTGTGGTTTCAATTTCTTGTACGTACTTCCGTAGATGGGGAAGCAACTTAATTGATTTATTTCCAACAGAATTTTCCACCCACGGATGAGCACAAAACTTCTTTGGAAACTTTGTTTGGCCTGTGATGTAGATATAATCCGCTCGCCATTTAGGGCTATCCTTAAAGAGATAGTAAGCAGCTGAAAGAAAAGAATTTACTGTCCAATTTGCCTTTTTATGGCCTGTTTGAAATCCTACATGGATCACATGAAGCTGACATTCCAGTGTCAATGCAATCTGGAGCCTCCATATCTTCACATTGTTGTGACCATTTCTTCAATACTGCAAGATTAACATTTGGACCATCCATATGCAGCTGTAAGATTTGCTGCCTCCTGAATTTGCTAACTGATCCCACTAAACCATCTAACAGGTCACTTGCTCTGGTTCTCCTAAGGAAGACTGATGTAAAGTAACTTGTCATGACACACCCTTGTGTTTCAACAAAGTACCTCAGATGAATGTCCAATTGACTTTTTTGGGCCACTTTGTTTAATGATTCATCATAAGACATACTGAAGAAGGAGCTCTTGGAAATGACATCTTCAATGCACTGTTTTAGATAAGGCCCAAATCCATATGTAGCCATATAGCTGATTTTGTTATGTGCCAATGTCAGGTTCAGGGCGATGTGACTATCTGGAAACATGGCCGGTAAAAGTGCGGCAAGTTTTTCTTTAGCTCTAGCTGACGTATGACTTGCTACAATACCAAGAACCCATTTAATTTCTGCAACTACAACATCAGGTGAAAATCCAAACTTCTTCATTTGGTTGTTAGTAGAGATCCCAGTTGTTTTCTTTGTTGAATTGTCTTCAGGTATAGAGCTTGATGATTGCTCGATTGGTGCAATAGCCTAATCTTCTGGCCTCACATCACTGGTTGAAGCGCATCCAAGTTTGAGAGGCTGTTAATATTTTCTGGCATGTGCAATTTCGGCATGAATATTTCCCTTGGCATGTGTTTTAAGGGCAGATTTTCCTTGCTTACTAATGGAAAATGTCTTTGAACACCAAATGCATGTTGCTTGATGGTCGTTGGTTCCTGCCCTTACCCAAGGAAAATCATTTGTCCAAGTTTGGTTCTAAATACATGGGTTCTTTCCCATTTCAGTGGTCCTGAAACTTACATTTTTAATTTTAAGATCAGTGTGGTTAAAAAAAGAATTTGATGTACAACTTGGCAGTTTCTGTTCCCCCCCCCCCCCCCCGAAATTTGAAGGCAACCATACAAACGGTTGGTTACGTTTAAGATTCGACTATAGCGCCACAATGGCCACAACATTGGGGCAATTGGGGAGATAGTTAAGCTGAATCCCACCAGAAATTTAATTTGGCTCTGAAAGTTGTACTATTAAACATTCCATCAAAATAATTCCAAACAGATGGACCAATTAAAATTCTTAGGAAATTGACAATTGGCCCTGCATAAAACGTCGCTTTCAGTGCATAGATAATGGTGAATTTGATTGTGCCAAAAAATCTGCACTAGTACAGGCTACAAGGTGAGGCATAAGTCTGAATAATTGGTAGTATTGCAGGCATCAGGCGCAAAAAGACTTTACAGACTTATGCCCCACCTTGTAGCTTACACTAGTGCAGATTTTTTGGCCGAATCAAATTTGCCATTAGTTGCACATGTAGTAGCCAGCATGTGCCGTATGCTCGTGAAAGTACTGTATCAAATTAGTACTGTATGTATTAAAGATGCAAAGATAAATTATACAAGCAGACGGCGCATGCTGGCTATGGCATGTGCAACTTATCTATGCGCTGAAAGTGCCGTTCTATGCAGAGCTGGAGGCCAAAGCATCACTAAAGGCATTTCAATAGTTCCTTAAAAATCTGCAATAGGATCGGATTAGTTAAAGGTTCAATTGTATAAAATGCCTGAAAAAGCGTGACTTAAACTGTCCCATCATATTATCAACCCTATTCATAAAATAATTGGTTAATATCTGATTCTCCTGGAAACAGAGCATCGTCAGTTAACATTTCAGCAAGCAGACATCCACTAGCCCAGACATCAAATTCTTTACAGAAATATTTTTTTAAGAAATGTTCCTAAATCTTTCACGGTAATATTTTGGACTTAAAGTGAGTGGCGAATCCGAATTATTTAAGTGGTATTCCATATTGCAACAGATGAGGATAGTAACCGTGGAAAACCAAAATCACAAAGTATAATTACTCCCATTTTAAGTCCAACACGTTATCTGGCTTCACATTACTGTCTACTATCTGTAGAATACAATAATGTCCTTAACAAATTCTCTCAAAATATTTCAAGATTATAGACACATATGATTTGAAAAGTTAGATTATGAGAATAACAAAAGTATAGACCTCTTAGTATAATTTGCCAAACATATTGTCTGGCAATTGTATTCCGAGAAATTGTCGCATTTGGCGGATGGTAGCTGGCTCTGGGGCTCTGGCACCTTGCTGGAGAGGGGCGTAAGGCCCTCCGCGGATACCGTGTACCCCAGAAAGGATACTGAGGGTTGTCCAAATA
>JAQGBX010001003.1:0-28368 GCA_034698745.1 Megaphyllum sjaelandicum
TCCAAGTCCCTATTTCAGCCCCTCCCCCTGGTATCATCTCTTTCAAGGTCCTATTTCAGCTCCCCCCGGTATCATCTCTTCCAAGTGATCCCTACTATCCCTCTGTGCAACTACGTGCAACATCACGCGGCTTGGAATCGTGAAATAATTAGTATAGCGCGTGAGATAACGGCCAACAGATGGCGTCGTTTTGTGGTGTCCCAAAGTCGTGATTTTGTATTCGAAAAAAGCATGTTTGTAGCTGTCACAGGTGTGACATCTATGTAATTGTTTTATGTAAACCCACGCGTATGCGAAGGCAACGCCGGGTGGAAATTTGAAAGCATGCAATTGGTAAAAAACATTCGGAGATATGGGTATAGGAGCAAACAAACATTTACATTTTTATTTATATAAGTGTGTACATTGTAAAAAAATAATTTTATTTAATGTCTACATTGTGTACAATTCTCCCACGTTAAAGATAAAAACGGGATAAATCTATATTTTTTTGCAAAATTCATCGAAATATATTTTTTAGCAAAACTAGAAATTGAGCATTATTTTTTTGCAAAGATTAAACCATATAAATCAGTTTTTCCCAAACTATTTTGTAATACTGCCACCTTTCCGAACACAATTACTTCATTGTCCCTATCTTAAAGCCAATATTTCAAAATTTTCCCCTCTTGTCATTATTAAATTAGTGTTTGCACCCCCGCCCCAAACCATAACATCTGTTGATAAAAAAAACTATTAAATTTGAAGCATTTATTTTTAAATTAAAAATACAATCCTGCCAAAGTATGAATTTTTTGTATAAGGGGATCTCCCAAGCAACCTTGCGCAAGTTATATCCTACCATTGTTCCCCTCGCCATCCCCCTGTTGACCATTTGCCTTCTATTGCCCACCGCGATGTTCCCATTGTCCTATATATTTATTTATATTAGCCGAAGGCCCGGTTTTTCCCGGGTTGTATATACTTACCGATACCGACGAAGTAGGAATAATCAACGAATCTTGACGCAGCGCCCCTATACCACTTCAGAAAAGGCACTTCATGAAAAAACTTTTCTCTCAATATTTCTTTATACAATAAATATAGATACATAATAAGAATATTGTATTAATTGATTTTACACCATTTTCCTCAATAACATGACATGTTTGCGATACTATTTTACATGTTTTTTACTCAATACTCGTATTGCGAAGGAGTTGTCATTTTTCTTTAAACAATTATTGCCGCATATAAATCCATATCGTACTCATTTGCCCTTCTTCCTTCATTATCTCAACATCCCGTCGATGTATTGTTTTGAATTTGTTGGCAAATGCAATGATGCATTTTTTCTACAGTACGGTAATAGATTTAATGCTCTAAGGTTGCATCCATTTCCTTTTTCATTCTCTCGACTGTACAGGTATACATACATCAACGTGCCCGCACCAACCTGCCAATTGTTATTTTTCATAGGAAGCCACCATTTATCAAAGTAGTGGAGCGCAAAAAAAAAAAAAATTGTTGCCTTGCCAAGACGAAGCAATGTTTATCGTGTGAATGGGTGGGCCGTACGACTGTCAGCCTTTTTTCTGCTTTTGATCACATCGTGTGCCACGTACACTTTGCAATATTGAACAAGTGCATTGCACCTCTCTTTTTCGGTTTTTATGTTCGAGCATGCATCTCAGTCGAAATGACTGCAATTGTTTCTAAACGGGCAGCCCTCCCTAACCCTCGTGCATTTTTATTTCGAGATTGCTGTTTTGCATGCATCGAACACCTTCAATCTACATCGCAGAAAGCCGTTTTAACAATGACTGATGCTTTTGCGCATTGTTTATATTACGCTTTTCCGCGGCGAACTTTCCATACATTCGTGCCATTTGAAAAGCCAAAATGGAGAATGCTGGACACTCTGCCATAAAAGTTGTCCTACATTCGACGCAAATTGGAATTGACGACTGACACGTTGAGCCACTAGGTGGCACATGTGTGGTTTTGAGCGTTGTGAATTTTTTTAGAAAAAAAACGGACACTTCGAAAGGTCTCCTATTGTCACTATACGAGGGCGACCCAAAAATTCCCGGAATTGAACGAAAGCTACCCAAAACACCCGGAATTAAACGAGAACCACGCATTACTTACACTGAAATTGAAATATCTTACAAATTCATCAAACGTCTTAAAAAGTAACCAAATGTTTTAAAAAAATGGTCATATATGTACATAAGACGAACGGATAAATCCATTTTAACGACTTTGCCCCGATTTAAAACAATGTGCATCTTTTTTATAAACAAAGTGATGCGTCTGGTTTTAAGTTAAATTTTTTTATATACATCAGTTCGTTTAATTTAAGGACAGGTGTTAAAATGTTCTGTTTGTCAGCATGAGTTTTCGAGCTATTTTATTTGTAAATCTCTGTACACATTTTTAAATGGTGACTATATGTATCTAATTTGATAATTTGTCTAAAGTTTGCGCGATTTTGCTACGTCCATAATAGCTGCATGGCTTGTGTATTGTTGCGTAGCCAAAAATTACATTAAGTCAAGCTTCAAACTGCCGGAAACGGCAGGAATAACAGTATGCATCAGCAGCACACAGGCAAGCGTGATAAATTAGAAATAATTTATTGATATTTCTTATTTTCATCGATTCGAAAAGTAGGCCTACATCACTGTCCTTTTTGGTTTCACATTCCACCACATCACAGTACAGGTATCACATTCGTAATGATTCATCACACAATTACACAGGTGTTTTATGAACCCATTGTCAATGATTATATGCTGTATATTTATATGGTAAATGACAATGAGTGACTAACAATGTGTCATGTCGTAATCCAATATAAGGGGCTCCCATACACGTGTTACTCGATATACACGTCTGCATATTCAGTTTGCGTTTCTGCGCAGATATGATAACCAAAAAAATATATTTTTATAAAGGACTCAACCAGAAACTAAAAGCGCCAGTTGTTGGTTCCTCCGCAATTGGCGCATGCTTTAATCAAGTTGCATTTGTATTGATTTTTATAAGGCCTAGACGCTGCCTGCATACGCTGACTTATTTTCAGCAAAAGTGAGCAAATTCAAAATTAAACAATGAGATGTGCATTTCCGTTCTTAAAGGCTCTGAAGGGGTTTCTCGCAAACGTGCCTTCCAAGGGGGGCTGTTGCCATAGTTGTGGAAATCGGATATAACCGATATTTTTCTAGGACTTATTCGAGCGAAGTTCATCAAAATACTGATTTCTGCGAATGTGCGCAGATGCAATTTATTTCCTTCGGTGTTTTTCATCTACAGCGAATGCAGTCTTTTCTGCTGCTGTCTTTTCTGCAAAACGAAATACAATATCAGCAGCGCCGCAATATTCAGGGCTGGAAAAAATGAGAACTTGCAACCGAAATGCATTCTGCGCTTTTATTTGTCAAAAAAAAAAGAAAAAAAAATATCGAGGTCCGTTTAATAGAAGTTTGTGTACGTGCGAAGAACATATTTAAAAAAAGGATTTGGATAATACGTGTACATTTTCTGCATACATACCATGTATACGGAATTAATTTAATTAAGAATGAAATCAAAGAGTTTATAGAAGAGAAAGCATGTTTAGAGGTCAACCGGCCACTCTTTAATAAATGCTCGATTAACACATTGTTTATCAAATTCCTGATAAGTTGTTTGTATGTTGCATTGTCAACTTTGAGAAATTCATCCTGAGCATTTTTGGTATATTTATCAACATTGTTTCTGACAATTATGCTTCAGAAATATGGCCTGAAAACGTGATTCTGAAGGCTGACTATATTGAATGTTTTCCAAATTTACCCTCTAGCACTCATACACTGTATGCCCAGTAGGGTTATGTTATTTCAACACGATTTTGACATGAATTACAATTTATATGTATATTATGTTTGTAAAAATGAAATCAGGCATTTTACCAAACAGAATTACTCATTATTAACATGTCATGGTATATATATATCAGAAGAATATCTAAAATTTCAAGATGATACAATAAACTGATCCTAGTTTCTCAGATTGAAATTCATCAGCATGTTTCTGTTTAAGAAATATGGGCAGAAAACGTGATCTTAAAGGCTGACTAAATTGATTATGCTTTACAAATTTGCTTTTTAACACTCATGTGCCACGTAGGGTTATGTCATTTCAATACAATCTTGACATGTAAAACGATGTATTTTATGCATTTTTTGCAAAATGCAAACTAGGACATTTTACCAAACAAATTACTCACTATTAACACCTCATATTATATTTATCAATTGCAAAACTATAAAATACACTGATCTTAGATTCTCAGAATATAATCTGTTTGTATGATATGTGACACATGGTTTTCGATATCCGTTCAAGATAATTAACAAACGATGTAAAACCGAAATAGCAACTCTTTAAATATTCATAATGAAATACATTTTACTAAATGAATTACTTATTTTGAACATATCATAATGTATATTTTTAGAAGCATGTCTACAATTTCAAGATGGTACTATGAACCGATCCTAGTTTCTCCTATATTAAAATCCATTTTTACTTATACATGTACATTGTAGGTAAAATTACTTATTTGTACCATGAAATTAAAGGTTTTCGGTATTGCTTCATAATAACTGACAAAATATGCAAATTTCGCAGCAACAAGGCCATTTTTTAAAATAGTTTTTACAATTTTCTTCTAATGAATTTTGGCAGAAAAGCTGCTAAATCCCAGGTAAAATTCGTATTTTTTTTAAAAAAACGTATTTCTATCGCATTGAATCAAGCTTATCACGCTTAAAATTTCATTACGAAATGAGTTATACCGGTATATGTCTACATTTTTTTAAAACAAGTTTTGCGGGCGTTTTATTTCCCTACCTGCTGGCTTTCGTACAACGCACTAGACGTATAAAATGGTTCCAAGAATATAATAAGCAAAACTGTAATTTTACGATTCATTTGGGTGTGATTCCAGTGTCAGTACTTTCGTTTATTCTTTTAAAACGATTACGTTTGCGTCATGTAATCTTGCAACATGAATATGCGGTATCCGAAATTCCGCTGTTCCCAGTTTCTTCCAGCGTAATTATTACTTTTCCGCGAGTAAAAATGTACGTTCGTTTCCCAAGATGCACGAAATTTATGCAGTTTGAGTCCCTAGGCAGAAGATATTCTGTGGCTTCGTTAGTCATGCATTTGGCAAGCTTAGCAAAAGCGAGCTATTAACCTCACGCACTCGTTCACGTATAAATTACTTTTATTCGATGCATCCAAAAAGTCGCAAAGATACACACCACGATGTTTTATATTTTAAGAAAAAAATGTAATCTTGATCAACATTTCGACCGTTGTCGTAGCCTTTGCTAAAGTCAGATTTATGGGTAGGATGCAGTAGAAGTAATGCTTTTTATTTAAATGAAATATTCCGGTAAAACTGAGGACAACAAGGCCATTCACGGCATTAAATGATAGCATTTTGTATGGTATCTGAAGTTATACAGTATACTTTACATACTGTAAATTATAGATGAAAAAACCGGATCTTTTGATTTGGGTTTACTTTAACAGTACACCTTTCATATTGGAATTTTCTACCACGTATTACTGGAAAAGCGTGTTTCGTACTGTAATTTATTGCTTTAATTAATACAGTATCAGTGAACATGTACAGTGTTTTTGGTACTTGAAACAAAAAAAAAACGTTTCGTCTTTTTTTTGTTATTTTGTACCAATTATAACTGGAAAAGCACATTTCATTCTGGACTTTTATGCTTTAATTAATATGTACAGTAAATACATTGGAAAATATACCATTATTTTGCTTCGAAGAAGCCCATTTTATACAATAATTTCTTGACCTCGATACTAACTCCTTACATAGAAGTTATTTACATGTAAAACGCAAACTCTGATCTTATAATATCAACAAGAAATTTGATTTTGCTGGTCTGTATGGGGGCGAGGTTCTTGATAATGGAAGTTTTGAATGCTACATGTTTTTCATCAACTAATAAACCGAAACGCGTGTGCTTTATTCTATTTTTAATATTTAAAAGTGATGAACAGCTTTTTCTGTACTGTTAAGATATTTCTGTTCCACCTCCATGTTTTTATGTTTTTCAAAATCTGCCCGAACTCATTAGTTGCCGCGAAGTATGTCGCAAATTTGATCTTTCTTTCGTGCTTCTGAGTACAGCTAGAGTACAGGACGCACAATTTCAATATCGGACGTAAAACGAAAAATATATTTCTTACCTCCTGCAAACGAGATGGAACATACCAGGAGCATCAGTAGCAGCATTTTGTCCTCCCTGAGCACCGCCTTTGCTACAGGCCGTGCTCCGAAATACGAGATCACTGTTGGAAAAGGGTTAGTTTCGACCACCTTAAATTCACGATGGGGTCCTCTCTGGACACCACCACCACTGAAGAGATGCGGTGATCAAACCAACACTGGCACGATAACAACAACGGCGACAGTAAGAGCAAAGTGGACACTGACCAAGAAAACATGTACAGAAATCTCGGACAACAATCAACGGCAGAGCACTTTTAACGGGTTAAGGGTGAGGTGGTCCGAGAGGAAGATTTCATGGATCCGGTGCTGGTATAGTCGTAACTGGTTACACGATGCTACCGAGCACTATCGAGAGTCGATTGAACCGCACGCGGTTGTTCTGGTAATACATGTAAAAATACCGTGGACACCATCAGAGTTTAGGGTTAAGTCGTCCAAGAACGAGATTCCATAGAATCATATGAAATGGACATGGTTCGGATCCAGGCGCTTTTTCAACGAGCTCCAAAATCAGTGTGGTTACCAGTTACACTTTGGCACAGCACGTATTATCTCTGACACGCAGGCGCCTTTCAAGAAGTGGTTAAAGGATAGGCGATCGCAAAACCTCCTTATTACGTTTCTGGTTAATCTGAGGTGCAGTAGATGCACTCAGTTATGGCACATCACATAATGATTCCACAACGCACCGTGAGTCAAGGGTTAGGTTGTCCGAAATCAATTCTCCGCGAAGATGTTTCCGGTTATTGTAAGTGGTGCAGCGCTTCGAGCACCACCAATGTTTGGGAAGAACGCGCGCAGTGATGGCAAAACACGTAGGGTTTACAAAGACACTGTCAAAAGTCAAGGGTTAGGTTGTCCGAAATCTAGGCTCCACAATGATCTTTTCGGTTATTGTATGTGGTGCAGCGCTTCAAGCACCGTCAGTGCTTGCAAAGCGTGGTTGGAAAAATGTATATGGCACAACGCGTACGATTTTCAAAGACACTGTCAAGAGTTAAAGGTTAGGTTGTCCGAAATCTAGGCTCCACCGAGGTGTTTCCGGTTACAGACTAGCGCAGCACCTCCGCTCGGAGCAGACGAAACACGCAGTTCTTGGCACAACACGGACGACGACCCAGAAACACTTTTTTCAACGGGTACTGGTTGAGGGTGAGATGCTCCAAGAGCCAGATTTACACCGATGGTACCTGGTCCCAATCGTCGCGCTGCTGCAGCCGTCGAAACACCGAAGAAAATGCAGTCGTGGCAAAGGTCCCAGAAGTCGTTTGAGCGGGGATAAAACGTCCACGACTTCAGCGTCTGTCATACGACTGCTCAGCTGCCAACGATGAGGATGGACGCCAGGAGAGCACTGCCTTCCCACCGCCACTCCGCCACTCTTCGCTTCGCGGCGCTCTCGTTCCGCTCACTTCGGATCGGCGTCACGTGATCAGCAATTGCCTCCATGTTGCGGCAGCCATTACTCCGTCGGCCATTATCATTGGCACTTACTGGGTTTTCGGGTTGTTGGCGGGCATCGCGTTCCGTGTCCACTGGCTGGTCATTCGGTCGCTGGGCCTGTGGACAGTTGCGAGGCAGTTGGCGAGGACCATCAGGTGGCGCGGACGTAGTTGATGATGAGTCTCATCCGTCTGCGCAAATATTGATTTCCCAACTCGCTGCTTCTCTACGTTGGTTGTAAGGTGGAATTTTCTGGAGCAAAGGCATTGGTTTTGCACATGGAGGCGCTGCTACGTCACGGAAATCGACCGGTTTTTCCCTCCTCCGTTATCGCGCCAGAAGAACGCTCGCTTAATGCTCGGTGGGGGCATTGCTTCCGACAATGCCCTCCGAGGGCTCCGTAGTATCTCTGTCTTTCTTTTGGCCGATGCGAGATGCTGCTGTACCAGAAATCTTGAATGGTTTCCAATTTCGGTTTAAAACATCTTTTATGGATAGCGTAAAACCAAGATTTGTTGCCCCCCCAGCTTCGCACACCAGAAACGTAACTGTGACCTGTCCCTTGGCCTCTTGACGAGGACGTAACAGCTCGATGAAATTGGATGACCGACTATGTACAATGATGTTTGGTCAGTTATCGACAAATTGTTTTTTCTAATTACGAACACAACGTTTCGGGCAATCCTTCATCAGGCGGATTTGCTCCCAAAACATATTCACGTTAAGGCTTATTTCTGCGAGGTGGTAATGTGCAATATTTTAGGATGGATTGACAATTCATTATTGCGTAAGACGCAACCGATCTTAAAATATAATATTTAACTAAATAACGAGGTAAAACGTGCTAAAAGTTGAAGACTTTTAAATAGGCATGTTCAACCAGCCACTTTAAGATGGAGGACCTGCTATCGTTGGTACTCACTTCTGGAAGTAAACAATTAATATTCAATGCTATCATATTGAAAAATATTTACCAAAAAATATTTATGAATTAGAAACAAACATTTTAACAAATGTACGTACATGTATACTGTTTTCCATTGCCGTTGAATGTTATCAATCAGTTTTAAGAGGCATAAACGAAGCTTTCATGTCTTAGGTTATGTCAGTGTGAACAATATATGATGTAATTTGCATAATAAATACCAGAAATTACCAGACACATAGAAAACTCCAAAAAAGCATATAAATTACTCGTACCAAATATTTCATCCAATTTCAACATAGGTTTTGTTGATTGGTAACTTTTAATCTTAATCTAATAGCAATCGAGACATGTCCATAGCTACCTGTTGTAAAGGCCCAACATGATTATTGAAACATAAAGGACGAAAACTATAGATGCTGGTGTACATGTATTCCGTCAATCTGTGCAGAAAGGCATCTCACGATCTGGATAGATATTGAATATCCCCTTGACGTCATTCTGACCGCAAACGGTGCTTTTAAGTAATTAAGACATGTCGAAACTCGCATCGACTAATTATTTGCATCTGTGTGTAAGTTTAAATATATCTATCACCTTTAAATATTCTTGAAATCTGTGATATCGTATTGTATATATACAGGTTTTGTAATTTTGATACTCAAATTGAAAGAATTTTTTAAGAAACCTGTAAATAAATAAATCTCCCCAACTTAATAATACATGCATATTATAATCCAAAGTAGTTGTATAACTTTAATTGACATAATGAATGTTAGAATGTTAGAATTTTCTTTGCTTTTTGTCGATATTAATTTTTTTGTTGACCAAAGTATCTCATCGTTGTTCATCATGTTTAGAGATGTTCCTTCGGTGTTTTATTAAAGCAAGAACATCATCCAATAAGTCACAACCTTTTCATCCGTCTATAAATAGTGACTTTAATTTGGACAAATTTCATCATGCGCATAGTACGGTCAACATAGACTTAGGTGCATGTCTACTATCTTCATGTCCAGACACTATGTCCATGTTTACTATGGTCGGCACGTGACTGGACTCTCTGGCGATTTCTTTAAACGGCCATCGCGTTTTTTTTCCACATAGCGTCTTCAGTGCAAAATTGCTTTAGAATTTAAATTTAATTTCCATATTTTACCATTTTTATTCCACTAGGGGAATTTGGATATGGGAAGTTGGGAATAGGCACGAACTTGACATAGCCAAGAAAATCGCTCAGTCGATGCATGTAGCTTTGGGCTTGGCTTTTTATGCTTCAACTGGCTTTTTATAGCATCCAGAGATGGGTCTTTAAATTCATAGTGCGAAGATATATATATTAGGAATTCATATGTATTAATCATGATTAGAAAATTTGTTCAAAAATTATTGGGTTATTGATATTTTTATTCGGATTCAATGAAAATCGCAATTGGATAAAATATTAAGATAGACAGAGAACATGATTGCTTTCTCATTTAGATTGTGGTTTTAAACTGCATCTGCATGCTTTTATATTTTTTTAATAACTATAACATGTATATATTTTTACTTTCAATAAGCCGACCTTTAATTTTTAAGATTACTTTGTGCATTATCTTGATTAGATTTCATAATAAAAACATCAGCAATTCTTGTCAATATTGATCCCCTAGAGTTAAACTTTTCCGCTCATTATGGGGAATAATAAATTCATGTACTGTAAATCAAGCTTAAACACCGTATTCAAGAGTTGGCCAAAAATTATTTGAAACTAGTAATTGAAATTTGGTATATAAACTACGCAACTATTTTTTTTAACTTTTTTTGTAGTTGGAAGTGCAACTAATACAATTTAGTTAAGAAAAAAAGAGTTGGAGTTGCTATAGCAACTCTGGCACAATTACACAAATGACACAAGGACACAATGCCACAAAGAAGTTAATTGTTTTTATAAGAACAATTAACTTCTTTGTGTCATTGTTATCAATTTTATGAAAACCAAATATAAAGTATATTGTCTTATTATTTTAGAATGATGTTTCTTTGTTGATAGTCTTTCTTTATAGATTACAAATGGGTAAATGTCGTCACACAAACAAATATTGATTGTGTTTTTTTTTAATCTTATGCTTTAAAAAAAATGTAGTTGTGATGACATATCCATTCAGATTAAAAAACCCTTGTATTTTTAAAATATAGTTTTGTTTTAGGAAGAGAAACGTATTTTTTTGTTTGTTTTGGAACGATGATTTCTGAAAATGAACACCGAAATACACAACATTAGACATGTCGATTGAGGTATATGTTTTATTAAAAATTATGCTGACGAACTTGCTTTAATTTGTTGTACATGTCGTATTTCCTAATAAGTAATAAATTCAATATCATCTTAAGAAACCAACGTTGAAGAATTTTTATTTTCTCAGTGTGCCTGAAAGTCTTATGCTAAGCTTATAGCTTCTTACTAAGAAGCACTTTTCACAGCGTAAAAACATAATATGCGAGGGAAAAAAATAAACACCAATAATGCGCAAATGTCAATCATATCCACTCATAACTATTTATGAGATGAAGGATAACATGACACATAGTTTTATCTCCTATAGCTGATATCTTTTTTCTCATTTCACACTGCAAAAAATTAAAATGCATATACTGTGTGTACATACAGGCTATATTATTTTAATTTCCACTATGAAGTGAACTAAACCAAGGATTGTTATAACTATGTTTAAACTTTTCGACGAAACGTTTTCTAATGAATTTGTACTGCATTTGTTATCATACATTTTCTAGTAAGTTTTTATTTTCTTTTGAAGTAGGTTGACAGTTTAATCACATACATTTTCCATCGATTTGTGATTATAAAGGATGTTATAAATTTAAATTTTAAGTATCCTACGAGACTATAATTATTTGTCCTTAAAAATTAATTAACCAAACCCATATTTCATTATATGATATTTTGGCCTATACATTAATGCATAATTGATATGCATACATTGCCTAACATATTTTGGTATATTCACTGTAGTTAAGGTTTTCTACGTACTTGTCAAAACACTTTAGCTGTCCACCTAATTTAGATTTTACAAAAAGTCTATGTAATTATTTAAAAATGGATCGATCTTAAAGTAACGTAGAATGCACTAGTGATGCTTTCATCATCTTATCCCGTACCCAAGAAGATTAATTTTTGTATTTAAAGATAATATAAATTGCATTAAAAATTCCATTAAATTCCCGATGAACGAACCTACTGCTAAAACCTGATGTGGTATACAGGGTGACTCACCAGATGTTCATTTCATTAAATCAACCCAATGGTACTCTCAAGCACCTTTAAAAGGTATCATAAATGGGATTTTTTCATGAAACACCTTTTTTGAAAATTGAAATACCTAAAGGTATTTATTAAAACCTAATAATTTACTAACACCTCAAATTGGGTGTATAAAAACCCAAAGGTGCTGTAAAACACCCAATTTTACCATTATTTCTTAGAGTGTTGAGTACATTTTCCCACAATATGTTAGATAGTAGAATGAAACATATTCTACGTATAAGAAATTTAATGAATCCTTAGACCCAGACATAAACAGGCGCTGTTTTTGATATTTGATCAAAATATGCTAGTTCAACATTTTTAAAAGCTTTATTAAGCTTGCCTTACGCAACCTTTTTTTATCCATCAAAATTGAAATCTTTTACGCATTACTCTCGGTATAAGTTAAAATTTACGACGGAAAGCTGCGTTCTTGAAACAAAAAAGTAGCAAATTCCCTAAAGAGGATTCTATCCACTATATACTTTTCGTATAGCTTAAGCTTAAAACAATGGGAAAGTTCAGGAAAATTTTATGAGGCGTATTTTAATGTTAGTTTTGTGTACACGGCGAACGACTTTGAAAATTGATTGAATGGTGGGAAATGTCACCATGGTATTTTCATATGCAAGCCCTACTATGAAGGTTGCGCTTGCCATTAAAATTTGATTCAATGGCATCGAAATTTTATGGAGGTTTCAACACTTTTTTCAGAAGTATACTGAATAGTGTTTTCTGCCTGAGCTATGACAGAGAAAAGGAAAGTCGACGAAGAAATGTTTTCTGATGTCTAATCTGTGCGATGACATTTTATTTGAAATGTAGTTCAAAATTTTGTTGTTTCAATATTTGAAACGAAAATATTAATTGAAAGGATGTGAACTAATGCTTAGAAATATTCGATGATCATCTCTACTGATATTTGTTAAGATATGGTAATGGTATTAAATGGAGTTACGTAAAAGATTATATGTATCAACTCTATTATCTGATATTAAGACATCAAGGTATTATGGATATTAAGGCATTGTGTTTAACTGAGACAAATTCTATAATTGTATTTTTTAGCATGTCGTTCCGCCGTTGCAGCAAACAGGCAACAAACATTAAACACTACAACAATCTTTTTTTTAATAAATAAATAAATAAATATATATAAATAAATAATTTTAAAAATATTTAAATGCATATATGTATAATTAAATATATGTATTTTTAAAACATAGAGCAATCAATAATTTTGATAAGGTCAATTTTTAGCGTGTTTTTTTACCATTCATAATCTATTTCGGTCAAATTTGCTGTTACCATCGCGATCGACTTAAGCGACTTTCACCGTTAAAAAGTGTACATGTATGATCTGCAGAGTAATGTAATTATGCTACATGTATGTCATAACTCTATCGTAATATATATTATAAGTTTGAGCAAAGCTACATATACATGTAGGTTACTTTTTGGTGGTCGCCGTTAAAAGCCATTTAATGGTCTAGTGTGATTTGCACTCATAAAGGCTTTCACGTCTCTTCAACAATTTCCGTTGCGGCTATGTCGTGTCTCCCATTTGGCACAAGTATCATTTTAGTATGGGGAACCCATAAACGGCCAATTGGTCTTTTAATTGTGCTTAAATTCACACGCGATCTAACAATTAGAAGCAAAAGTTCGCTTAAATGGTTTCCGGCATTAACAAAATAACGGGTGTTGAAAGTGTTGCTCAAACCACTACCTAAATGCCATTTCCAATTAACTGGACATTGAAACTCAATTCAAAATCAGTCGCTGTTCTTGCCATTACCTCGCCTTACTTACTGAGCATATAAATTTCCAACTGCCTCCGAGATGCCAATCTATTTGCGCCGAATTTCAAACGGGTTTACGTTGTTATATACATGTATTAAGTCAGCTGCCATCTTAAAGTGAACTCAACTCGGAAGATTTTACGACTTCAATTTACCATTTTATTTTTGAGTTTTAAATTGACTTTTAAATACTTGAAACAAAAGAGACTTAGAATTTAAAAGTGGTTATTCGATAAAATTAACTTGTCCTCGTCTTGTAACGTGACAATTATGATACGCAAGTCGTGATTTCTACTGGAACTCAACTCGGAAGAATTTACGATTTGAATTTACCATTATACCATTTCTGAGTTTCAAACTGACTTTTAAGTACTTTAAACAAAAGGTTTTTCAAAGGGATTTTTGATGTGGGATTTAAATTTTACATGTATGCATAAAAACTCATATTTTAAATGAAAATAATGTTTGTGGATAACGAATAAAAATTTTAACTCAGTAATGTACCCTACAATCCGAAATCAAACGCTACACGGTAGGGAGGTCTTCGAGGAGAAATTTGCAAAAACGTTTAACAGATTCTGTGGGCAATTTTTCAAAATGTTCTACAATTTTAAAATTATTTTTGTTAATATTTTTTTTTCATTGTCATTAGTAAATTGTGCAAGATAGTGAATATTGTCACTTATCGATTTTGCAAAATTGTGGATAACATTGGCATATGCCAATTTTGACTTTGCCATTAGTCAGAAAAATTTGTTTAAAAAGCTGTAAGAAGTCATGGAAGTTGAAATGGAAATTTCAGGGTAAATCATGGATAGTTAGAAAGTGTGAATTTCTCATTTTTTTTATTATTGGCAAAGAATGCATAAATGTATTTTCCTTTTCCGTAAAATAATATTATTTTTTTCATGATCAAGAAAAAACTTGAAATTTCATCTTTATTTAGAAATGTTTTGCAGCCTACTGACACGAGTTCTCTTCAATTGTATTCCCAGATTAATAGGGAAAGTTCTCGTATTTTTATCAAACTGATACTATATCCGTGTTAAGCCATCATGTCAGATTTTCTCTAAGTGTATTTTCTTATTGTCCGATGTATATACAACTGTACTAAAGTTGTAAATTATTGGCAATATCGACACATTTCAAATCGTTGTTACTAGTATATACGATTGATCACGACCGCTTGATCGTTACGTAGAAAATGGATTTCGTTTATTAGTCTTATTCGAATAGACAATTTTAAAAAAAAGAATCATTAAAAATGTTATTAACTTTAAGCGTAAAAAGACTCGGTCAATTAATCGTCATTCTACTTTTAAATAGGCGTGTAAAGGGCCTTAAGTTTGCCGCAATAAGCCGCAGACGCTTGCTGTCAATACCAATTTTGCTTTATGGGTGCGAACAGCTTAGTGTTCGTTTGATAGGTTTCATCTTCGAGTTACAATTGTCTAAAACGATCCTGAAGGATTTGTTACCTCCTTTACTTATTATTTCACGGTTGACATGCGTCGCCGTTTGCAACCGGCATCTGTTTCTGGTAAACCCAATTGTCATGTCGCGACGGTATTAATGCACGGAGCGGGCTTGAAGATTTTGCTATTGTCTAAACGAATGTTCATCGAACCAAAATTTCGGGAATTGTTTTTCATATTTATACGATTGTGCGCTGTTTTTTTATCGAGAAAGCTTAACAGCATTATTATCTAAATGATAAACACGCTTACTTTTATGTATTTGAGAAATTCTCATTCTTTTAGGTTGTAATTATTCATTGCGTGCATGTATACTTGTGCGTATACAGGTGTTTAATTGAACATTTGTATTTACATATTTTTAAAACTATAATTTTTTTTAAATAATTCGATGTTGGCTGGTAGAAGCTACGGCTGAAAATTTTATTTTCTAAAATTCGCAGAAAATCTGAGGACTTCCGCTGATGCACCTGATGCTTAAATGCACGCATGCGCGTTGTTCAAACGTATTAAACCCTATTAGACGACTTATTTTATGAAATGGCTTACCGATCTGAATGTGACCAAGGGAGACTAAGACGTACGCCATTTATATTTACGCAGTTAGTGTAGTTTACAACAATTTTTTTGCATTGATTTATGAGAATATTTGTCATCGTATTAGGCTGGGCCTAAAAATACAGGTTAATGATTTGAAAGAATGTTTGTTGTCACATTTTAAAATGTCTTTCTTTTTCGACGACAGTTCATTATCCCTCGTCTACATTGTCCTTAACATTTCCTCCCAAATATATTTCAAGATTCCGATTTTCGACTTTTTTCTAAATGCACTTGGATCTGCATCAACAATGACGGAATCAAACGTAATTTTGGCGTCGCTTCATTTGTTTTCTATACGCGCGTATTGTCGTCTAAAAATGAAGTCAATATAATCCTTGTTTGCACACTACTTGCCCTAGGAGATACAAAGTGAGTTTCATCTAGTATTTTATCCCTGATTGACACACTTTCGGGTGTGTGTGTGTTTTTTTTATTCTACAACTCGGTCTTTCTCAATTTCTTCATACTCGGCATGCACTACGCAGACTTAAGACGTACTGCTAAGGTTCTCGGCTATAGCGAAGTTTCTGGGCTATATAATAACTATTGAGCGGCGCACCGAAGATGTGTACCATTGTCTGTTTTTAGGGGATGAAGGCGAAGAAAAATAATCTAGAGAGAAAACGAGATTTCCGTCCATTTTTTTTTTCATATACCCTCTACGTATGATGTATCCATCAGTTAGCGAGCAGCGGATCCACGAATCGCACAATGGACGGTGAAATCATCGATTTTTAACCACGGCGTCTGCTCGTTGAGCAACTTCGTCTTTTCTTATAAGTCTTGTTTATCTTTGGACTTATTTTCACGCCGTGCTAAATTTCCGTTTACTTGGCTTTGGCTGCGGGTTAGAGACGCACCATTTGATGGCCAACTGCCGTTGGACAGTCACGGGAATATTGACCCTTATAACAGACATGTATTTGATAATTGAGGCAATGTTGATATTGCGGAACTTCTAATAAGAACTGGCTTTATACGAATGTCTGATAGCGTACGAACTCATTTCCAGGACCCGTTCTCATGATAGACGTGTAATGTCAATTTCTTCGTTTAAGACGAATTTCTATTACGGATATTACAACTTTTTCGGCTTAAACGTGCATGTTTCCAATGTGAAAAAAATGTGCGTTATTGCGGAGAGTTCCCCGATAATATTTGCTTATCCCATTCATGTACATTGTACACGTATGTGGAGAAAAATTTCATCTAAATGTCGATGTGGCTTCAGATGTTATTGTTGAAGTCATGTTTTGTCTGACTTCTGATAATACGAACTTTGGTTTAAACAAACAAATGTTGACGTCCCTTGAGATTCGTCTCAACTAATACTGTGAATGTTCCGAGAAGCACATTATTCCATGGCTATTTTCTGAACTGCATTGACATGTTTGCTCAATTTCTTCCTGCTTCTGCATATAGAGCAGCACAAACGGCTTAAGTAAGTTCGTTCCCGAGGGAAAAGACGCCCGTTTCTCGGTGCCGAGATAAGTCCGCTGCCCATGGATTGCAAATCCTCGAGTTGTTGTCACCTCCACATGAAATCCCATTTGTTTTTTTCCCCAAAACTTAAACCTAAAGGTGATGGAAAACTTTTCAATGAAATGCGCTCCAAATATAATTTTCCCTCTACTTAGATTTGTTTGTTTGAATTTCAGAAGTAAGGCTAAACCAAATTCATATATAGATTACAAGGTAATTCCCTCCAGACCTGAAAAGCCTGGAAAGGTCAGGGAACTGGAAAATGTCTGGAAAAGTCATGGAGGAATGATTTTTTTAAAAAATTATTATGGAAATTTTTACATACTATTGTTGCCACAATCCGAAATTTATGTTTCCATGTAGCTTGCTCAGGACCCATTAGTAAAATGTAAATTTGTTTCCCAGTACAAATTTGCAAAACAATTTACAAATTTCGGAGGAAAAAATTTCAAAATTTCTGAAAAATTTGTGAATAACATTGGCTTATGCCAAATTTGGCATTGCCATTGGTCATGGAAATTTGCTTAAAAACTTAGACGAGTCAGGAAAGTTGGAAATGAAGTTTCAGGGTGAATCTTGTATTAATCGTAACTATGGAAACCATCAAATTTCGTTGACAAGGTTTGTTAAAATTATAGGTTGTGGGATATCATCCATTCTTTCATTGTAGGGTTTCGCTTAACTCTTGGTTTGGCTCTAATTAGCAGAGTCTTGTATGAGCAGCGAGTTTATTGATTTAACTGATTAAGTAATTTGATTGTTTAGTCTGAAACGATTAAGCGTTTTACTTGATATTCGAGTATCGCTGTTTTAAGTTGCTTTACTTCTTCATGTACATGTATTTTCTGTAATTGGATCCGTTTATTCAACATGTTAGTCATGTCATGTATGATTCGCTATATAATAAATCTTGAATTCAATAATTGCGAATATTAAGCAGCTTAAGATATGCACACATGTACAAAATACAGATTTAAGATAGCTTTTGTGAATCCTAATGCATTGAAGACATAATATCGGAATACGGATATTCTTCCCCCCCGTAAATTGACATTATTATGTAAGTGGATTATACTTCCTACGAGAATATTTAAATGATGAATCTCGCATAAAAAACGAGTGTGGGTGGAATTTAAAACCAAATATATATCTGTATAAATAAACATTTTCTTCGCTTGAATTATAATCAAAAACATTCTGCGATCACTTAAAACTTGTCAATTTTGTTTCGGAGACGTAGACAAAAGAAGATGGTTTTTCGAACTTTTTGTGATATAAATTTTTAGGATTTCCAACCTTTTCCAGCACAAATTAACAAACTTTTTACAGTTTTCGAGTGCAGATTTGTAAAATTTTCAAAAATTTCCGAAGACAACTTTGAAAAATTTTGAACCTTTTCCGAGTACAAATTTTCAAATTGTTATTCATTTTCCGACTGTAAATTTGTCAAAATTTCAAGTTGTTATTCAAACATTATTAATTTAGATAACTCTTCAAAATTGGCATTAGTACATTTTTCAAAATAATGAATATTGTCCTGTGTTGATTTTGCAAAAGTGTGGATAACAATATCATGTGCCATTTTTTACATCGTCATTGTTCAATGAGATTTTTTATAAAACTTGGAGAAGTCAGGGAAGTTGAAAATTAAATTTAGGTGGAACGCAGTAGTTGGACGTTTTAATTGGATATATTGTTAATCTTTAAACCTATCGTAGACCATTTTTTTATTAAAATAATTAGTTGTCTAAAGTCTTTTCAAAAGCATTACTTATTATAAGTAAAACTTGTTTTGAGACGAACGATGGAGACAGGCTGTCGGCAATTAGAGAGGTTAAGCTGAGGGATAAGGGTCCATCATTTCCGCAGACTTTTCCAGGAAATCATTAAAAACAATATCGCTCGATTCTTATTAAAATGAGGAAATACGTCACCAACAAAGCCTAACAATGCCCGAATTTTTTGTCATTATTTTTAATGCCGCTTTCAATCCAAACATTTTCTGTAAGAATGCAAGATTATATGCCCGATACAAACGCTGCTTGTAGCCTAATAAACCTTTCATGTTTGTTTCGTTTAGAAAACAACAAATAAATACGGTAAAGTGATCTCACAACGAATATTTTATGGAATATGCAATGTACTTTCTTTATTGTCCAAAGCATTATGGTGATGCGTGTTGATGTACATGAGAATACGAGCAAACGAGATCACGCCAACAAAATTGGGTTGAAAGCAATTTACATCCTCTCGGGAAGTGAATTTGTCTCGTTTGTTTTCAAAAGGAATCAATTCGACACCCCTGGAGATAAGCGAGGAATTTTCTAGCAAATTATCATAACAAAATTATTGCTTAATGCTGGCATCAATATGTGTCATTCGGCTGAAGTGCTGACTCCTGACAATCGATCGAATTGATATGTTTGAATTTGGGAATTTGAGAAATGGTTCAGCGACTTTGTTTTATAACATTAAGGGAATTTCTAAAACAACCACGTGAAAACAAAAATTTGAAGTGAGACGGAAAAAAATACGGAAATTCGTTTTTTATTCTTAAATATTCCTTCGAGATCACCTGCCAAACCAAATTCAATTTCATTTTTGAAAATGGTTTGATTTCCCATATTTATGGTAAGATCCTCGAAATCGCATAAAAAGACGTGAAAAAGTAATATTTGAAGATAAAAGTTGAATTATTTAACGTAACCTCCGTTGACGTTTAAAATTGTCCAAAAAATACTTGTAAATTTCATATCTCGTCTGTCTGAAACATGTGTGAACCGAAAAGTCGTATATTTTCACCGTAGATGCGGACAATATTATTTTAAACATATGGCTAATTCTTCTACATGTAAAACCATCATTTTTTTAACTGCATTATTTAAATGCAGTTTTTTTATTAATGTGAATTTTCAGGTTCTCTGACATAAAAGATTTAATGAAGAGCAAAATAATGAGTTTTTTTAAAAATAACACCATTGTCTTGTATGTCAAATTGCCATGTGGTCTCTTGTCAAAAAAGTAACACGTAATTCTTTACGACTTTTTAAAATGACTTTTGTTTGTATTGTTAATTGGGTTTCAAATTTCATGATTCGATTTTTATAAAACTTAATTCTTAAGTTTAGTTTTGTCATGTATAGATCGTGATGAATAGTAGTGTCGTTCACAATGTTGTGTTGTTACTTGACATACTGCACGACATGTCACATGATATGACCAGATTACGTCAGACTATTTCCCACTTATGTCTAATTATATCCGACAAAAATGCTGTATTAAATTTCCGAAAAATGTCCGGTAAAAATTTTCGTTTAAATGTTCGCAAAAGTGCGATTAAATTTCATTAATTAAAATCCTGATGACGCCATTCATAAGTTGTTTTACGATTACGTCATTAATAAAAATGCTGATAATGACATCATTCATTTAAATTTCGATGATGCTCATTGAAATTCGGGTTGTGACGTCGGCATTTATAAAAGTTCTGATGATAACATCATCATTTACTACGCAGCTCCAGATGTAGTTCTACGTTTTAAAAATTTCAGGATAGCACATATATCTACGCTCCACGATTCTTTTTAGGTGATTTTTACCCGGTCATTATACTCGGATTAATCGCGATTAAGTGACTACCGCGTTTCTTTGTCATTTCCTAATCAATTGGCTTCCCACCGACATACTCTGGCTTTTTCTTAGACAACTGGGAAATTGGGGAAGATTGATGAGTCTCATCTTTTTCATAGTTTTCATTCGGTTCTCGTCTTCGCGCGTTTCATGCCGCGTTTTTTGTTCACTCATGTTTTTTTTTTTCTCTTTCCTGAAAATTGCGTTTTCGGACCCGGAGCACCTCGCATTTCGGCACTTTTTTTTTGTCCTATTTTTCTCCGATGTCTCCGTCGTGGCACACGGCAGGTTGAATGGATGGCATCGTGCACCGGTAGCTCCGAATTGAGTCTTCTTCTTTTTCTTCTGGTCGCTCCTACTGCGTGCTGCTTCTGCGAAATGGTAGTAACGCATTTAAGCAGTTTCGCTGTAATCTTCACTGAAGCGTGCTTCGGGGAGGAGAAGTGCGTTGAGGTTAAACCGCACGGAAGACAAGCTGCTCTTTTCAATCTTATTTCAAACGACAATGCCAAACAAATGGGTGGAGATATATAAATAAATAGATAGACAAGGGCACTGCCAAACGTGTACGCACTTGTGCAGTTTAATCTTCTCGCTACGTTTTATTATTATCATCTGCATGAGGATGGGAAATGTAGATGGAAATGCTTTACAGATGTAACTCGGATTGAAATTTGCAACCCTAGAGCGCTAAACTGCGAGGGCATTCAGCGCCAGGAAATAAGGAACAACTCAATTCTGACGCAGCTACTTTTTATTCATTGACAAGTACGCTATTTATTAGTCGCTAACGTTCAAATGAAAAGATGTTGAAATACTCGAGCGGTTAAGTAAGTCGGTGACGAAGGAATGAGTATCATGAGATGATCTTAGTGGAAATTCGTACTTCGAAATTTATTTAAAATATATCCCCCATCTCTCCCAAATCACGTAATTCGAGCGGTACAGGTGCTCACCCGAAAACTTCACGAAATGTCTGCGCGAGTCACACATACTTTTAGCTGACATGTCAACGCTTAATTTGCATACCGACACGTTTCTTGTTTCCGTCAAATTTCCACATTGGGACCATTCACCGAACTTTCCGGTCTTATGTTGCAGCTCAACATGAAATTTTTTTAAATTTACACGTGCTTAAAATTGGAACTCGAATATTACCTCAAAGGGGATAGTGGCTCAGAAACGTTGTTTAAACTCTGGAAGGCATTTCAGGAGCAGAAACAAGTGAATTTTTTAATGTCTGAGTAATGTCTGAACGTTCAGTCTACGAGTGGATTGAAAAGTTAAGAAATGGACAGACTGCAATTTCTAAATTGTTTCAGTTGAAATAACTTTACTGAAATTTCTAGATCGTAAGTTGTGTCTGGATATAACTTTCCTCTTGTGTAACGGCCTTAATGTGGCCTCTAGGATGGACACCCTCTACAGCTATAAAAGTTTCTCCTAATGCGTTAGCAAACCAGTAATACTTAGGAGATATCAGTGATTGCTCACTTTCGATCTGCACTTTGTATTCAAATGTATTTTTTGCACGTTACAGTATAAATATTTGATACTAACTGTTCATTTTACCAAATTAACAATTAAAGTCGGTTTTGACACGTGCTGCAGACATACGTTTTTATATCAGGGCATGTAGCGTGGAAGATCTTTTTTTAAATATTGAATGTATTCAATTTATGTCTGAATTTATGAATGGGCTTGATCCCCCTACCATATGGCATTTAATTGCTGACTGTAGGGTACTGAGTTGATTGATTGATTCCAAATTAGTGTGGTATTGAGTCGTATTTTTACGTAGCCCAACCTACTTTTAAATTCGTATGTTTTCTATATAAAAGAAATTTAATGACTTAGTTTTTTTTGTTATTTTAACAGCGTCAATTATGTCGTATTGGAAAAGTCTTTCTGAAGTTAATACATCGAACTTTTTTCGGACATGTTGAATGAAACTTCCAAATAATTTTAATGATTGCAGTTCTACCTAATTGTTCCTTCGGGCCGTCGTAGAAGCTCCTTTATTTGCGAACTTTCGTCTTCTTCCTTTGTCACATATAAATCTGCAATTAGGTGAGTCTCTCTGCTTGGAATATTATGAAGTTTAGGGTATAAAGAGGGCAGTTGAGGTCTTTGGACCCAATCAGAAATATCAGTGCGTTTTATGACTACAGTCTATGAAAAGACAGTCACAGCAACGCACGTACCGTCTCAAACGAGCGTTTTTATGGTAAAAACGCTGGGTCTACGTAACTTTTATCTTTCTTTTTATAAGATAATGATTTATATGGACGTATAAAAAGTTGAATCGCTAATGAATTCATATATGCGCATTTTATATACAACTATCGTGTATACACTGCATGTTAGTTTTTCCAACGTTTAGACCTCGTTTTTATTTTATATCTGAAAAAAAAAAAAACTTTACTTTTCATAGTTCACTGCCATGTTTCGTGATAGCAACGTCTTATTAAAGTTTTCTGATAACTCTTTTGCTGTGTATATATATATATAAAACGGACTTTTGAGTACAAATTTCCCCTTAGCTTCTTTAACGTATAAAGTAGATGTTAGGTCTTGTTACAATTACGTGAATATAAGATGCTGTCTAACTTCGTACATCATACGTGAGTGTCTCATGTTCAAATTTATTTCAAGTGATATCATGATTTTCTTAAGTTTTTCGTTTTAGATATCACGATATTAGCTGGCAGGTTAATTTTTATCTCATGCACTTATAAATACCACTAACGGAGAATACTTGGGGCAAACATTATCGTGTTATGAACACATAGAAAATACATCACATTTAAATTTTTCAATAAATTTGACAGAAGATCTAGACAATATACATGTAAATGTAAATCGCCCCAATGATGTTGCACTGCAACAACTGTACCCTGTCAAGGTTCGCCCTTGGCATACCCCGCATTGTTGCCGCTTGGGGCTGTCCAGGTCACATTGTGACATATGACTTATGCCATGCACAGTGCAGGGAGCCGGACTGTGCGGGAGGCGACGTCCTTGTCATAGATCCGAGCGTGAAGAGAAGAACGAACCTGGCCAGCCTTGACCTTTATAGGAGGCTGGGTCAGCTAGGTGTCTCAGGTGAGGCGCTCCAGCCAGATGTGCGGAGCTTCCACAAAGTCCGGGACAGACACCACCACAAACTAATTTCTGCCCACCTCGGGCTGTAGCCATAGTGTAGAATAGAATAGTTTTGACTTTTTTTTCCTTTAATACTAGGTCACTAATAAACATTTACAATGCAGATTCGTAATTTACAACGTGGTATTTATTTCAAAAATAAAATGCACTACTTACGCATGTATCATCTTTTATGCTGTATTATCAAAACTACCCATTCTGAAGTGCGGGTGCTGGCTGCGCAGCCTTTGAATTTCCTCAAAAAGTGTAAATTTAGAAACCATTTTTCAGCAAACTATATATTATGTTGGTAACACAACCGAGGTAGGAAAACTATAACTAGTTCATGCCATGTAAAGGCTGGTAATAATGTTTTTTTTCGTATACATTACTATTTCGCATCTACATTTCCTACATCGCTTTATGCATCCCGCCCTAAAAGCCCCATTTTAATTCGCACGCATTTTTCTGGTTATTTTCATACTTTAAGCGGTTTTATTATGCAAATAGCTCGGCGGCGTTTGGATCCACCTACCTATATACAAGCTGACTGCCTTTCTCTTTCAATTAGCAAATGCATCATTTAAGGGATATATGCCATGCAGGCCTGCTAGCGTTCATAATTGTTTTGAACGATCCAAAAAATATAAAAAATAACAAATCCTGGATCTCCGCCACCGCTATAACTGTGACATGCTGACTGCGAGAAACAAAAAAAAAGTATCAATTTGCACTTTTTCCTCTCAGATTTGCCACCGTCATTTATCTAATCTACGTTTTCGAGCTAGTGCTCTTAGTAAATCAGCATATTGCTGGGACGATAAGCCACCCTAGAAGAGCGCCGAGTGAGAAATGTAGGCAGTTTTGAGATAAAACGACTGTCTTTTTCAGACTTATACACGTTTATTACGTCGACTATGTCATAATTACCGAGCATTTTCTCCTAGTCTCTCTGGCATATACGGTCATTGTACATAATGACCGAGGAAATGGTTATTAGACATAATCCAGAGGCTGCCATGGCCACTGATGAACCTTTCTCCCATTTGCTCGTTTACTTATTTTACTGCTCAGTTTGGCATTTATCTTTTATACCTTGACTACTAGCCTATTTTTCCTTCCCTGCCAGGAAAAAAAGGACATCTTCGGTAATATAATGCAGATAAAAGGCGCGCTGACAATAAAAGCCAGTTGCTCATCAAGGTGTACGTAGCGCTGGAATAACAATTGAAATAAAAAAGGCTGCATTCACTTTGGGAGAAGAAAAAACTAAGGCTGTTGCTATTTGCTCGTCTACTTCTAATGGCGGTGGATGAAACTAATCACCATTTTGATTTAAATGAGAACCCGAATGGCGCGAATTAATTATTCGGAGGATTATTGGGCGCAATCTAGACGCTGCTTATTGCTGATTACAAATGAGTTATTGTACTGGTAAATTAATAATTAAACGACGTTGTTGCTGAGCTCGGAGATGACTGCGGCTAAGTCGTGCTGGGCGTTTTAGGCGACGAATAGCTGCGTGGGTTTGGGAAATTAATCACGAACGATATTTATACCGGCTTATCTGATTGGCGCAGAAAAAAAGTTTTGGTTTTATAGTCTCGTTATTGAGCTAAAGTCAACATGTTGCCAAATTTGTTTAGAGGAAAATGTGGAATGTTTTGGAGCTGTTTTTCCTATGGAAGAGTTGCTACAAATACATACAGCCGAACTCTGATAAGTGAAAACCGCTTACATGAAGTAATAAAACCGGTTTATTGCGACAAATGTTCAAACCCTGAATTTTTGCATGCCATATGTTTTGTGTGATATTTAAATGAAACCGGATTAAATGAACATTTTATGAAAAATAAACAACTGATAATTGCAATAAATGTTTAAACCCTGCATTTTTGCCCATATGTTTTGTGTGTTAAATCAAACCGGATAAGTGAAACCAGCTTAAATGAAAAAACTGAACGAATGAACATTTTGAGCGAGACTGAGGTGCAAAATTTGTATTCAATGTACACTGATAAGTGAAAACGGTACCATTCAACTTTTCAGTAAAAACATTAACTTATAGGGGGAGAATATTTAAGACAAAATTTATTTATGATAACGTAAAAGTGCACCGTAAACTATGCATTAAAATGGTGTTTTTTTTAATACAGTGAAACTTCATTAAGAAAAACTCGCTATATGCGAATTTATGATAGTAGCAACTGATTTCCAAGCTTCATCTTTGGGTATGGACGTATACGGTTAATTTCTTCGCTAAAGTCGAATTTCGAATTCAGATATTACAATTTTTTTAGATAAAACAAATGAATTTTCGAGCTCTCGAGCATTCGCATTATGATACGTTAAAACGCACTTTAGACAATATGAAAAACGTGCGTTATAACTGGGAGTTCCGCATAAAAGTTGCGGCATCTTCTAATTCATATACTGTACAGTATGTGGGGTAGGGTTTCACCCAAACTTCGATGAAGCTATAATTCTTATCGTCAACGCCATTCCTTGTCTGACGTTTGATAATACGAACTACGATTAAAGCGAACAAATCTTGACGTTTCATGAAATTCGTCTTAATGAGGTTATACTGTATTCATCAATGAAGACACGATACATTTTAATTTAGATGGTTGTAACACGACATATTGGTCTCATCAGTCTGGTTTACGACTTATCAATCAACAATCGGAAGAGCCATGACTAAGGACTAACCAAATTAATCGCCAGTCTTGACTAATTAATATTAGTAGTTAATCTTGATTGGTCAATGCATCTCAGCTTTACAGCGAGTGCAGTAACGAAGACGATACAAATTCTCTTTCTCCGAATAAAACTACTATAAATTTATTAGAAATTTATTAGAAACTTAACGCCATGTGATACCCTAGATGAGAAATCGTTCGTTAATTACTGCGAGGCCATATTTTTTCATTTAGTCGCTGCTCGGAGTTAACGTCCTCTTAATTTATACACGCACAATCGAATCGAAGGGAAGAAAACAGCAACCTGCAATCACCGTAATTAACTGTTAATCCAGTTTTCGGAGTGAATCTCAGTTGATTTTAAGCCCGCTGTATTTGGAGAGTTTTGGGCTCTGAAAATTATGCTCGCCGAGTGGAGAATTTTGCCTACTGTTGCCGCTCCTTTCTGCTTTTTATCGATTTTATTTCGTATCTAATTCCGTCCTAAACGCTGCTTATTCTCTCTTCGTTCCGTGAACACGCCATTTTTAACGATGCCAACGTGTTTTAATGCGTTTTTCGCACGAAATTGGGCTACCTATGCTGCGTGGCTTTGCGGCAATTTAACCTGCTTTTGTTTTTAGCTTATTTATGATATTTGCACTCCAACGACGGTCGTTGAGTGGCATCCCCATCGTTATGATTGGCTATTAACTCCACGTTCCGAAAAAATAAATGTTTCGTGTTTGAGTGGCACCATACCTTTCTGAAAAATTTGTGACAAGATTGCCTCTGCGTTCAAAACCTAGCTATGTTGGACATTTTTCGAATAAATTTTCAATTAATCATGACTAAAATGAACGACAAAAATGGTCAACCTTAAATTTAAAAAAAAACTAATTTAGTCGATCATTGTTAATCCGTTTGCAGCATTTGCTGGACCAGAATAAAGTATTAGTCGAATAAACTTTTCAGTCATGACTAAAATTAATGACAAATTGATGACAAAATATCCTCAGAGCGAGGCTATTTTGTTTTCTGATCTTCGACGGTTCTGCACATTTTTGACAGTTTGGCAGATTTTTCGATAATATTGCACACTTTACAACAATTACCAAATTGTGAAAATTTTTCGAAAAGATGCGAAATTGTGAGCTGTTGAAACAATTTTCCAACATTAGCAAAAGTGTGTAAAGTTTTCAAAAATTTCGAATATTAGCAAAATTGAGGAAAATTTGCAAAATTGACGAATCATTTGAAAAGGTATTGAATATTGGCAAAATAGTAAAAAACTGTTTAGCTAGTTTCCCAGTTACAAACAGTACTAGCTTGCCTATAGATACGAAGTTAGACAGTTACCTGTATAATAGTCGTTGCGTATATACTTGTTAGTGTTAGTGTAAGAATGTAAACCCAAACACGAGGAACGGGTGCTGGAATGCGCCTACCTCTACGCTGATTTAAAGGAGATTATTAACTGACGAATATTAGTAAATTATTCTAGCCCTATTGGAAAAACCAGTATATAATGGACCATTACATAGTAGGTTATGGAATAATGGTCCCAGTATCATAATGGTA
>JAQGBX010001004.1:0-28358 GCA_034698745.1 Megaphyllum sjaelandicum
AATGTATGAAAATTTGGTCAACATAAGGAGGTGGTCAACATATGGATGTGGTCAACTTAGGAGGTTCTACTGTAGGTTTAAGAGTGAAGAGAACATGCTATGTATATTTTGGCATTATGTTGCTTTATTGATTTACCAGGTAGCGTGCTTGCAAGTTTGGGAAAGTTCCTCTTAAGTACAATTGTACTAGGTTTGAGTGGTGTACCACTTCCAAATTGGCCATTAGTTACTGAACGCTGCCCCTCGTTGGTAGGCAATCACTGCCAACAAGAATGCCATGTGTAATTGCCTATTTTGGAGGGGTTAATTGGGTCGTTTTTTAGTTAGATGGGAATCCTTTCTTACTTTTTGATTCCAAGAAGTTAAGCTTAGTATGATCATGTGTCATTATGAATGGTCATACTTTTTAATAATGTGCTACCTGATTTATATTGCAGGTGAACGTCCCTACAAATGCCACATGCCCGAGTGCGGTCGTGCTTTCATCCAATTGTCCAATCTCCAACAACACTTGAGAAATCACGACACGCAAATAGAACGAGCGAAAAACCGGCCTTTCCACTGTAGCATCTGCGGCAAAGGGTTTGCCACTGAAACCAGTCTGCGAACTCACACATCCAAGGTGAATATAGTAAGTTTTGTCAATATTGTGCAATTTTCTGTTCCCGAAAAAAACTGTTTTTTAATTCATGGATTTATTTGGAAAGTTTGGACTATCTTGAGCATTTCAGACATTTGCGAAAATGTCTGAATATTGGAAGTGAAATGTTCTTGGAAGTATTTGGAAGTAATTTTTAAGGGAAATTAGCCATGAAATGTTTTTAAGTAATTATCAAACAAAATATGGATTGTATAGGCGTTTCGTTTGTTCTCATTCAAGTAGAATGTCTTCTTAAGGTATCAAACACACCCATTGAAGATAGACAACTTGGTTTTAACCCTACTTTTAAAAGATGAGCAGTATAATAAATTTAAGAACTTTGAGAAGTTTGCACCAACCTTACCGAGAAAACACCGGCTTGTCTCTATATACCAAAGAAATGCGAAAGCTTTGTTCCTGGAATTCTTTCTCACATGTCCACGATCCCGAAACGTGTTTTCGTATGTTAACGTATAGATTATTTCCAGGATACTCCTGCAAAGAAAATCTTTAAAGTTTCGATTTATTTTGTTAGCATTGATATTAATTTTACAACGATAAGTTGACATAACTTCCGAATTTATATGCCATCCTGTAATCATTTACCAGGATTTGGAGTATGAGACAACGACCCAGGTAAGCCTGCCAGTTTCTAGAACAGAGTTTGCGGTCAGAATGAGCAACGCTGTACCGTTGCATGCGGACGTTATTTCATACGCCCCATTGATCCGATCAAAAAATGTTACCATTGTAGGTACCACACACCCCATGACGCTCGGGTTGTTTAAGCCCAGGTTGATCCGAAGTCGATATGCCATTAACTCGCCATCTTCTTTTGCTTTATCCGCAGCAACACGCCGCGTTGATCGGAGGCCAGAATTCCCAGTCGTGTCCAGTGTGTCACAAGCTTTTCCTGGGCAACGAAGCCTTGCTGGACCACATGCGCACCACGCACAAGGACCCGAACGCATCAGGTGGGACAAGTAAACGTAAGGGGGCGAAAGGTGGGAAGGGCAAGAAATCGCGCGGGGGTGGGGGAGCCGGAGAGGCCGGGCCCAGCGAGGCGGCTAACTGCAGCGGGGACAGAATGTTGGCCGGAAGCGCCGTCCCTCGCCAGGACATGCTCGCCAACAGAGAGCCCCTGGTCATGAAGTTGGCCAGGGAGCAAGGCGTGGACGACGCCATGGCCAGGGTGCGTTTGCAGCAACCTCCACCGCTGCTTTACCCGTTGCCAGCCGGAACCAGGCTCCCTCTGGATGCCAAAGGACCCTTGGCAGGGCCAGGGCCGTCCTTCCTAATTCTCTGAGTTGACTGACCAACGCTGAGCGCCCGCGTGCACTTTCACTTTTGTTCCTTTTTTTCCGTGTCTGGGCATTTCGAATCTGGGTCTTCTACGGGACGCTGCCAAAATGGCAGTGTTCCTGTTAGAAACCTTGAGTATTTTCGTTGTTTTGAGCTCGGAATGGTCAGTCGGGTCACTGTTACAGAGAAGGGCGACCGCTCGAGTGCTTAACCGTACGATTGGAAATGATTGCTGGCGTTGGATCAGAGAGCCATCCGGTTTGCATTCCTTGCATTCCACCTCTGGCATCGCAACCGGTGTTTGGGAATTTAGGTAACAACGTGCAACGATTCGGAGCACGTGGTTCTGGCTAGTTTTCGAGTAAATGGATTTGGAAATTTTTTTTATGTCGTCGGCCAGCAAACCACGGCGTTTTTCGAGTCGTTGCCATTACAATTGCGTTGTCAGATGGGGATTCTGTAGATCGACGTATCAGACACTGTCTGAGCAAGTCTGGAATTGCGGTTGCGATCCTCGAGGCGATGCAAGGATTGAATGCCGGTAGATGCAGTAGTTGCAAAACTATCTTAACAAGGAAAGGCAGTAATTTAGAATGAGTGGACGCCATTTTGGTTAATGGAGGTTACTCTCGATGTGTGACATTCGTTAGAGTAATCGAAGACAATTTGCAATGGCAATGGCGCTGTCAATAAAAAAAAGAACTTGCCACTATTACTTATGGGACTCAAAATGTTGACTCGAATGCATAGACAGATCATAAGTTGTGATATGTTTGGAGGTGTAAGATGCCGTCCGAAGTTCGGCTCTTGTTTTTTTAACCTTTTTTTTTTGGTTGGTTTTTAATTCACGATCGTTGAATCGTAGACCTCAATATTAGCACCGTGTATAATATTATATTTAAATTGGAAGACTTTTGACCTTTCCTATATACACCGTTATATTATGTCACTCGGCGTTTGCACATCCCAATTTTTTGAACATTTGGGTTTAGAATATAAACGAATACAACTGTTGTTGTATTCTCTTCTGTGTATATATTCGTGGCACTGTAGCTACACTGTGTTCCTAATGTCTGGTGCAAAGAAGAAAATCATTATAGTCGCACGTATACCCGCTATTCAATGAATATATTATCGATGAGGAATTTTTTCAAGAAGTGCCCTCCGGAAAAGTGAGCATTATCATTTGTCAGTGTTTAGCAGTACAAAGATTATCCGTGGACACCCTGCGTACTTTGCAGATAAAAAAAAAATGGAAAATCCTGCACCAAATTGTACATCTCGTACTTTTGAGAAATTGGTATGATTTCAAAATTGATAAATAGATTGGCGAATATTTTGTTGTGCCAAACTACGTTAATCAAAAATACTATTCTATTATTTTTATTGACGATTGAAGCCTATGGATTGGCAAATAATATTCCCATTACAAATGCCACTTTGCGTAGGAGAACTTTCTCCCAAAATTCCTGTCATCGATATTCCATACCCTATACAAACTCGTATTTCTGATTCACTATGACTTTAATGACTTGTATCCTGTTCGTTAATTATTGTCTTCATTGCCCCAACGTCACCCTATGCATACATTTGTCGTCACTTTTTGCCATACATTTGCCGGCTTGCACCATCCTCCGGTTAATCGATGATTTAAAATAGCCAGTTCAAACTTGTCGACCTCTTAATTCCTTGTTCTCAAATTTAAAATTTGATTAAATGTTAAATTTCGATGTTGCAACACGAAGTCGTTGCTATAACCAATTATTGGAAGATCATCTCGGATGACTAAATTTAACCGAAGTATGGTGCAATTCCGGCTCGCAGTGCTTCTGAATAATTGCTTTGTCTCTCTCATTCTCACCAGCATCATTGATGCGCCGACCTTGCTAATTTAGCCATAATATGTTTTGAAAGATGGCGGTCAAAGTCCCAAACTATTGTATATTCACTATCAACCGCATTTTTCATTTGTCTATATTTCTTTAAAACTTGGAATTTGGTGTGGTGGGCCTAGGTTCTTTGTCTAATTCTCCATTAAAACACGTAGTTTCATAATTTAGTCGGACAATTTTTTTTAACTCTTCTTATCTTAGACTTCAATCTATCTTCCAGAAATGGACTTTTAAAACTTGTTCACTTTACTTCTCTTCGTAAGTTATCCGGGCTTTATTTTGGGTCGACGTTTTTTTGGACTTTGCCATTTGGGGATGGGGGTCCATTGCACGAGCACTTTTTTGGTACTAGATTAATGTTTGCTTGTCATATTGCAACTTTTAGCCAAAGTGCAGTAGTAAATTTTTAGTTTCATCGTAGTTATGCTAAACACATACATTTATGTATACGCTTTGTGCAATTGACTCCCCCACCCCCCTTCTCCCCACCCTCATCTGCGCTTTCTGCAAGTTCCTAAATTATAATACCGCGAAATACGTATCTTAACGAGGAGAGATAATGGGCTTGAATCAAACGAATTGGGCCCTTAGTATGCAGTTTTAATAGACAATTCTCACTTTGTACGATTTTCAGAATTCATCCAATCATTTGCCAAATCGATTAAAAACGTGTTCTTCCTAGAATAAAAGTCAAAATTTTATTAAAACACGAGCTGTTTTAAACTGTTCGTAAACATTTTGAGACAACTTAAAAACGAAGTGTGAATTGAATAAGGGTTCCATATTAGTAACATATAACATGTAAAAAGCGATCAGGGTGAGAACGGCATCGGCGATTTCATATGCAACTTGTGAAAGTTAAGTAATGTGATTGGATTTTTTAGAAATCCGTATAGCTCATGTAGCTGCTAGCCGCCATATTTTATATACATATGTATCAGTGTAAGTAAGTAGGCCCTGTATTAGTCGATGTTTTTTAAAATCGAATATGATTTGTGCGCAGTTTGCTAATTTCATTTTGCCTTTACGATGACTTACATCGGTTAGTTGGTTTTCTTTACGAGGACGACTCGAGAAACTTTAATACGTTTTGTTTCTTTGTAAAACTATGATTACAGTCAAGACTTAGGCAGTACTTTAAAAGATCTTCCACGATCTTGCCACCAAAACCGTACAAAACGGTTTTTGTCTGTGCTTTTCAGCCTTATTATGGAAAAGTTCCTATTTTCTGGTGCATCAAGTTTCTGGACATTATTTTGGGATTTTAATGTTTTTTGGAATTACCAGCTGGGATAAGATTTTGGGAATTCAAAAGCTTCTTAATTCTATAGTTAACAACGAGAGCATATAAATAGTTTTTCATTTTAAAATTAATTGCCTTAAATAAATGGTATACATTGCATTGTTTTTACTCATTATACTAGATCTTAAGGGAAAAATATACCTAAAACACAGGTGCCCAATGAAATAGAAACATGCGATTGATTGTCGAACCCGTCATAGCGACCAAGTGTTGTAAATTTTGTTTCGGACTTGAGTTCAAAATCGAAAATGATGGCAGGAGTACAAAATAGACGAACGATGGAATGGTGAAAATGTTGGTAAAAGTTAAGTGGAACCGTGAAAAACAGCATTTAAAATGTTTGAATGTCAGCAGGAGTTGTATTTTTTAAAACTATTTAAAATAGATACCAACTGCATGTTTGTTCTCTTGACCAAAACAATGAAAATTTCACGAATAACAAACATATGGACCTTATGGACACAACATTGTGGACATTGTGGACCTTATCTTCGGTGTTGAATGCAACCATCGTTTAATGATCAGATCCTGGCATGAGTGTCTTCAACATTCTCAGACGGAAAATGTTCTCAAACATATTATAAATTATTTAACAATGTATCAAATTTGTCTGGCTTAAAAAGATGTGCAAATTACACTCCAGTTGCACATTTGCATGGTTCGAGTAATGAATGTGAACATTTTTTCTTTCTCCTGTCATTTTCGTCCATCTTGGAACAACCACGTGTTAATGCAGCTATAGTGAAATCCGTTGAGATAAGTTTTCCAGAGTTTGATGGTTTGATTTTCTAATTCTTCCACAACCTTATACGACAGGCACCACTGCTGTGTCTTGACCCGTATCTGGAACTTAGTTGCGCCTAATTCGTAGGAGAAAGAAAGGTTTTCGATTAAGTTTATTGCGCCATTTACGTTGGGCGCAGCTATGGTACGGGTAAACAAAATTTAACTTAAACAGTTTTTGACATTTTCTTTTTCTCTTTTCAACCTATTTCTTCCGTTATTACCACGCGAATCTGTCTTTCTTGCCTCATCGTAATATCCAACGTTTGCTGTAATGAATGCTCGTTTCGTGACAAGACTTATTTTGCGACGAGTTTACATTATTTTTTTTTATCAATGTTATTGTGGTTATTTCTGTAGTTCGTCAAGAATGTGAACATATGCCCAGAAAAAAAGGGGGAACCAGGCTTGAATTTAAGAAATTAGACAACCTGAGAGCAATGCAAACAACAACCTTTGGTTTCAGAAACCGTACTGTTAAGCACCTAATTCTCGTCGAGTTCTTCGATAAGTTTCTTCAGAGAAATATTTACGTGAATTCCAAGGAACAATAGATATTGCACAACAATGCATATAATTCCAAACCTATGACCGTATTAAACAGAACTTTAAAAGTTAAGTTTGTTTAATCGTGTACTAGAAGCAGTAGAATCGTGAAGCAGTCCGAAAAATGTGAGCTTTTGGGCAGTCCATGAACGTCGTCCATCAAACTTTACTTGTTCTGATGTAAAATTTAAATATGCAGTATTATTTTCGTGATTCTAAATTTGTTTTTCAATCTTTGCTGTTTTCACAAGCTTCAATAAAACTGCACTAAATATTTAAAAAGTCCAGATCAATCAAAGATTTTGGGGCCAATTTCAATTTATAATTCACTCTCAACTTTGAAATTTATGGGTCACATTTTTTACTAAAAACATGTTTTTGTGGTAAATAAGTTAAAACAAAATGTACTTCAAGAATCATTGAAATGCTACTATGGTTTCTGAAAACCAATAAGGTTGTCTTCTGCTTCCTGCTAGATTGTCATCTAATCATGCTACAGTCGTCTCTTTCTGATCTTTACCTGACTATCTGGCAATTGAATATCTGTATTGTTGCTGCCACACTTTTTTTTTCTTGTTTAGTACACTCTTTTGTTTTGTTTTTTTGTATACTGCGTGATTTTTTTTCATTTAGAAATAAAGATCACTGTTTCTGACGAAATCAGCCTCTACTTACGAGGGGAATCTTATTTCCAAACTCACAGAAATTTCGAACCCTTTGAGTAGTGGTTATCGCATTACTTACCTGAGATGATTCTAATTTGTACCGAGTGCTTTTGAGTCCCATAAGTACTGCAAGGTGATGAATATCATCATGGTAAAAAAAATTTGCAAACTGCTGCAATCTTGTCTGAGTGTAAAACCGCGCGCTAAGTCGAGTGTGGCGCCCTCTCGCACTTTAAAATGCTAACCTCCGTGTTGTTTTCTGCCATTACAATTTTCACATACGTTATCGAGATTGGAATAATCATTTATGATTTTTTGTTTCGTTTCACTTAATTTGATCTTCATGTCCATGTTTCATTTTCAATATCGTACAGTTAGTCATTCGGCAAAACTTTGCACCAAAATGAATGCTCTCAAAGGGTTCAAATTTCATATTTTTATGTACATGTACATTGAATGCAAGTATATGTGAATGTACATGTACATTGGGATTATTATGCGTGTGGTGTCACCTGAGAAGGCTTGTTGGACAATTCGGAGGCCTTTCACATGTTATAACATTCACAGCCGAATTCCTCATGAGTTTTTTTTTTATTAGGAAAAATTAAAATTTCGTCGAGGACGGCGAAATTGCATACGTTCAAAGGCAAAAGATAAGAATTGAGAAAATTCATTTGCTCGTTTCACATCGTACCATCTAAATGTAGTTTAAAAGTTTACTTTTACGCACTACCTAAGCTGGTAGGCCTAGGTCATTCCATACTGTGGACATACCCAAAGTATACATTGCGTACATTTTGCTGACTTTGCTCGATGATGTGAACTCATGAAATGCAGTAATATAATGTAGTTACTGTATGATTATTTCCCGATGGTACTTTTTATAAGGATATTCCAGCATCCAACACGGTGAATGTTTTCGAAATTCTTCCCAAGTTTACCTATATCTGTGAAATAATCAAGTTTGCCTTTTGATGTCAGGTGGCACCACTGTGATCCAAATTTGCATCACGTGCTCAAATCGTAGGGACTGGTCATTGGTATGCCATCGTGAAAGAACTCTGCCCTCAAGCAGGGTTCGTTTTCGCTGGCCACCGCAGTTGCAGTTCTGGAATCTGATTTCTGTGTGTTTGTTGTCCTTTTGTCTTGCTTGGTGATGTTTACCAGCGCCCGCCTATCATTGTATAGGCAAACGACGAGCAGCCAATCATCCTTGTCCCGTGTGCGGCAAAACTTATGTCAACGAAGGTTCCCTGCGCAAGCACATCGCTAGCCATCCGGAAACCACCAGCGTGGCGTCGCCGTTACGCATGTGGCCATGCAGCGTCTGCCAGAGCGTGTTCACGCAAGAATCGGGTAAGTCGTGCATCCGGGAACATTGCCTTTTTTATTTTTTAAGAATCCGCATTTGTCGTACCTCGAGAGGATCGAAAAATGAGCGTACCAGGTTATTGATTTCAATGGCCGAAAAACCCTGACCATGGAAGAAGGTAATGTTAATGATGATCTCAACGTTTGATATAGTGTATGGGTCTCTCCAATGCTTCGGGAATCTTCAACCTAATGTGCTTCTCTGGAACGTGTTTAGATGTAAGCTTGCGTGACCTTTCATTTTATTTGTAGGCTTGCTGGCTCACATGGAGCACATGCGCATGGACCCGAAGCATCAGTTCGCCGCGCAGTACGTCTTGAGCCGTGCCGCTGCCGAGCGCCGCGAGCGGGAAAACATGTTGTCGGCGCCCCCTGGATCACGGGAAAGCATGTTGTCGGCTCCCCCTGGATCTCGGGAGAGTATGTTGTCGGCGCCCCCTGGCGCCCGAGAGAGTATGCTGTCGGGGCCCCCCGGAGGCCGAGAAAGCATGATGTCGGGGCCCCCTGGCTCCCGGCCGCCTCCTCAACTGGGAGGCAACCCTCTCGGCCATCAGCAGCAAAATCAAGGAAGTGACAGATCTGGTGGCCAGGGCATGATGATGTCACCAGGTGGCGGTCATACTCAACCTAACAATTAATTAAAAGGAAATTGTTTTTCGGAGAACGTCCCTTTTTCGTGTGACGTCATCTCATTATTTCTTAGCTGTGATATCAATTTGGAAACGAAGAATCAGCATTCGTCACCATCTGCGGTGAGCTATGGTAGGCCTGTCTCGTGCTTTACTAATGTTGGCCACTTAAATCTTATCTAGCCCTGGATGACCTTTCACCATCACCCCCCACCCACTATAGCCTTTCACCCTCCCCCGCACGTTGTAGCACGGCCCTCTGTTGGTGTACTCGTACAGAGGACTGACGCTATTGCTGCAGGGTTCCCTCTCGTAAACCTTTCATCGAAATAATCCTTTAATAGTTTATCGCCAGCCATATTTACAATAACATTTAGCTGTATCATAACCGCACTTGTTACATACTTTTGAGGTGGTGTCCAATCGTGCTCTATAGTGCTTGTTCTCTGTTCATTTCCCCACGTTGCGCCGCGTCCATTTTTGACTTCACTGTTCCTTCGAAAGTTAGCGAGGACCAGCTCGTGGCAGTGGCCAGTTTCGTGTGACGGTAACCCCTCTCTTTATAGTCATTAAGCGTTTTTAATGTGATTCAATTTGGAGGGTTTCTCCTGCCGGCACGACTCGCTGCTGACCACCGAAAGTGGACACTTCGGAATCAGATTTGCGCCGGAAAATACGATCTCTGGCCGCTCTGATGCCCTCGTCAACGGTTGTGCATTCTTAAAATTTGAACATTAGGACCCCGCATTTAACCGATATTCATTTTTTTTTCTTAATAGACGTTCAAACCCAGCGCACCATTCACTAGAAGTTGCCGTGAACCTTATTTCCAATAAGTTCATCACGTTTGTTCTCCGTTTATTTCCCTTTATATGGGGGGAATATCAACGATATCATCCTTCCCCTGAACGTTTCAACAAAATTGCTTTGTACCATAAACCATTTTTGTCAAAATAACAGTTATAGCCACGACATCATGGAATATTCAAATAGAGCACTCCGGTGTAACGACACTGCCCTCACAATATAATTTGTACAGTAACAAAGCAAACGGCCCCCAACCTTTGTAGAACTTCTTGCTCTTGTTTTTGCCAAGCCAACATCGCCGATGTGGGAATTTAGCTGTTAAACGGTTTTTCGGTCAACAACGTTTTCTATACCGCCTTCCTTTGGAACTTTAGCAAGACATTGTCACTGCTTAACGCCTGTCCGCTGTTGATGTCAGTGGTCTGGCAGACTGTTATCTGGTTCCAGGAAGGGCTAACTTAAGTTACCAATGGAATAGAATTACGTGTCATCGTGGTCACAAGAATGTTGGGGTGTTGTTCTTGCATTCTCTCCTTTCGTTGGCCGAGTTCCTGCCGTTTTTCATCCGCCTGACCATGAGCGTGTGCGCATTTTAAATTACTTTTGAAATTTGCGCTCAATTGAACATAAGTAACACTTTAAGTGATACCTGATAAACTGTTGAACGAAGTTTGTTGCAATTATTTGTGATGAGACAGTTCCCGTTACCAGTACGCAGTACCGCCCTTATAGTCGACATGAAGTTTAAGCCCATGAATTCTAAAGTGCAGTAAGGGATGGAGAGCTCTTCGGAGGTAATGGCAGGACAATTGCTCAGAAATTGCCCATGAATTTACTCTTTGCCACGTCTCCGTTGTCATGATCGACCATGGGTGCAGCGCCCGTTGGTGCCAAAGACCAGAGCCAATGATACTCCGGCAGTAGATGTCAATTTTACTGCATTATAGTTCAAAAGCTATAAAAGCTTTGGACTTTTCTGAACAATTTTCTTGATTTAACAGTTCATTGCATATCCGATGCAATCTCTGTATTAAAAAATATAAAAATCGTTTGATCTGCCTAACACTGCACACTCTTACTGCACTCTATGACTAATGTGTAATAACTGAGGTTTGGTAACTTTCGAATGTTCTACCGGCCCGAAATCTTGGCATTGCAATTGCTCAAAATAATGTTACTTTAACCTGTTTTTGAAATATGGCACAGGCCCGATTCGTTACTCCGAGACTGCTAACGGTCCACTGTCCAAACTTCATTTTTATCTGTCACTTAAAGTTTTCAATTCCTTATCCGAACAACGTTCGTTCATTCATGTTTTTTCGTGGTGTCACCGATCTTTTGCCACGAGCAATTATATAATTCCACGATTATCCTGCCCATTTCCACGTTCAAACAGCTAACTTGGCAAAGTTTGGTGGCCTTCATTGGTGAAGCGGAGCTCTATGTTATAAATATATACATATATATAATATTATACATATTATATTTTTGTTTGTGTGGTCGATTGTTTAATGCGACGTCTATTCGTGTGCCACGCTTACTTTTTTTTTAATTTCAAACTTTGAATCCGTATTAGGGATGTAATATTATCAAACCGTACAATATGAGAACTGGCAGTGTGCCGCCCATTTGGTGTCTGTGGCGTTCTCCATGTGGTTTTTCTGTCTTTTTTTTTAGCCGTTGTCACGTTTTACTTTTTTTTACGTTTATGATGGGATGATGACAACCTGAATACACTGACGAGAAGTAATTAAGTCTGCATGTCCATAACATTATTATGAGAAATCTTAACCATTATCGACCCTTTCATGTTTTCTTTAGTCATTTTACGAGTTTTGAGCTACGATGATTTTTTGTGATGTTTTGGTATACGAAATATAAAAATCGCCATCTTGATGCTTGCTTAAGCGCAAAGTGGCGTTACGAAAGTTTGGTAATAAGGCGGAGGTTTTGTTTAGTTCCTGTTTATAGTAAGTTATATTTTTATGGCTAGTGAGATATTTTCCATTCTCGAAATTTCTTCATATGTTTTTTAACTTTTTCTCATTTTTTTTTGTTTGTGGTGATCGGTTGTTACTGGTCGAGACAATTCAACTTTGCACTAAGATTTCAAATCATTCTCAATTTTCCCCTAATTTATGCTTATGAGGCTGAACTATAGCAGTATCTGAAGTCAATTTGTTCGTTTCTAAATGCGCTGCTGAATTTTCTTCAACCGAATTTGATTTCATTGCTCGATCGAGTCTCGAGCAAGTGAATGTCTGGAAAAACTAAACATGTAATAAGTTCATTGTTCGGCTTAAACTTTGGAGATGTCTTGGTGAAGTGGATTTAGAAACGTTTGAATTGCAGCCAAATATTTTTTCTCAATTCCTTGCATGGTCATTTTTGTATTAACTATATTAACTTCAAAGAAAAAACTCACTTAAAGAAATTGCTTTCTCGTCATTCAAGTCCATCGGTCACTCTGGAAAAAGTTTTTTTTTCTGAAAAATGTAATTTTGTGGAATCGGAGCTATTTTAATTAGTGTCATCATTCTTCATAAGCATTTTCTATTTTGTGTATTTGCGTGCTACTTCGTGAGTTTTGTGCTACGTTTTTTATTATTCTTCATTTATATGTTGGTTGGTTAATGTTTTCGTTACATCAGTTTCATCCATTAATTTGCAGCACTATAGGCAAGGAAACAATTTTGAATGGTTTCTTTTAACTGTACGGAAATATATCCCTTCTGCGCCAAATCGAGTTAAGGTTCCGAAATTTTGAAGATAGGCAAAAAGTCGTACATTATTGTGATCCTCCATAATACTTTTCATACGCTCGATGCATTTTACAATTCCTTAAACAAAATTCGATTTAGTTTTTTGGTTTCTCGCAAATGCAAGATAAATTACAATTTGCCAAAGAGTCAATACTCGTACCACCCATGACTTACTTACCACGCAGTGGCTATCTTGAATTAAGACTGAAATCCAGTATAGGATAATTCGTTGTTCCTATTTTTATTTATTGAATTATCCTTTGTTGCACTCTCGAAATTTTTACCAATTATTCCGTATTTTAAAAATGGACCCGTTTTGATAGAAAAGCGAAATTTAGTCTGCAATGATATAAACAATGTCCATTGTTTCAGAAATTCCTGCAAGGCAAAGATGTTTGAGTAACCGTACCGAATTTTACATTCAAAATCGTAATTTAGTTCTCGTTTGTCCTCTTTCTTAGATTTGGTTTTACCCTAAAAATAGAATAGCGATAGTGGATCTACGGTAAAATACTTTTTAGATTTAATTTATTAACAAAACCAGATTCTCCTGCAAAATACTCGTGAAAATTTGCTACTTTTTTATGGATCTCTGTAACGGCGATGATAGCGAATCCTAGAATTCAAAAACATTTTAGTTGAACCATTAGTTTTACTTAAAACTTTTAGATTTTTGGGTTTTTAGTCGGCGAAAGTTGTACATAGATGCTGTTCTAATTAGCGTGATCCCACACGATTCGATGATGTGATTAAAATTGCGTGGTCATTTCCCTTCCTGAAACCGCCGAACTTCTGGCAGCATATGATAACTGAGTACTGTAACGTATGTGTAGTATACCACTGTGTATGTTTGTGCGTTTGTGTGTGTAGAATCCTCCACCTTGTTTTTAAGGGAGAGGATCGTTGACCAAAGACTTAGCCTAGGATCTAGCTAACGAACTTGGGGGACCCTTATATATGACAAAAGTTATGCAATTTCAACGTGTGATCGCCATATTTTTTCTTACCGTATAATCTTCCCCAACCCTCGTCATTATCCTGTATCTAAAACGTATACCGAGCACTTCCAATTGTGAAGCCAAAAAAAAAGGAAAATTTTAAAGTTCTAATTATTTACAATTTCAGACCTAGGACTTTGATATTTTATAATTTTCTAAATTTTTTTTTCTCGAAATTTTGATAACTTTCTGTAGTTAAGGCCGAACTGACTATCAAGATGTGATCGTCGCTATTTTGTGCAATTAATAACCAATTAGTATTAATTGGAAAACGAGCCAGCAAGTCAGGGAGTCGAGATTTTATTACTTGTAAAAAAAATTATTTCGTACTTGTAAGTCGTGCCATTGTCGATTCTTTGGGTGCGTTTACTTTGAACTTGTTACCAGTCGCTTGAAAATCAGTGTCGCTTAGTGGTAAGTGCATGCAATACCCCTAAGCGGCAAGTGTATGCAATACCCCTAAGCGGCGCACTGTTTTTCAAGCGACTGGTAACAAGTTCCAACGTAAACGCACCCTTTCGCATAAAAACACATCTTGCTCCATTTTCTCGAATCCTAAAATTGTAAAATTGAGGTGATGTTATGCACATCGGTAAAATTGGAGTGGATGCTAGAAGATTGTAGACACGTTGAACACCTATCGGAGAGTGCGATATATTTCCAAATTTGTAAAGCCGCGGAAATCGTTTCGAACAATTAACCCGTAAAACGACTCTTCCTTTGGGCAGTGAAGTGCTTACAAATTCAGTACAGAATCCATTCTCCACGTTTTGTAGACACAGCCGTTATTCGTGACACCTCGGTCATCTTCCTTTTTTCTTTGCACCAAGTAGTTCCTATGGCGTTCCGATTTGGTGAACTAGCCAGGGGAATTTCCCCGCGAGGATGGCACGCGTGTCTCAAAGCACCAGAAAAGTGCCATTGTTGTAATTCCGAAGATAAAACGCTGCGTTTCGAGTCCATGATTTTTGCATCCATGGTCCGACATTTTTTTTTTCAATGCGTGAAAAGATGTTGACCATCTTGCACGAATTCTATAGCTGATATTGGTAGTATTCCTCTCCATCTGTGACATCCCCGTGATTTTTTCTCGTATACGTTTTAAATTTTAATTTGTCCAACTATACTGTAAGATAACGCTAATAGTCACCGATGATTTATTTTAATCGATATTTGCTAAGCCCGAATGTGATTTTTTTTAGATATTTGCAGCTATTAAGCTATGCGCTTCGAAGTAAGTTAGAGGGCGCGCCATCCACCAATGGCTTCCAAAATATACTGTACAGTAAACTAAATATAGAGGCCCTTGTCGTTTATGTGTGCGTGTTTTTTCGGTACGTGTACTACGGTATAGTTTTAGGAAACGTATTTTGCCCACAATTTCATTGCTCCGTGCATGGTGTTTATTTTATCTCTCGTCTTTAACACTTTTTAATCATCCACCGGTTTGTAAAAGGGAAGTTCTTTTTGCAGTGTTTTTTTTTTTTTTTTTTTTTTTCGTAAGATTGTTCTTCCCTTCTCGTAAATCGGACTTGTCTCTCCCTATGTTCGGATTCACCGAGCCCTTCAAAGAATTTCAATATACGAGTTTTTGTTACTTTTTTCTTTGACTGCATGTTATTGGGCAAGGTGTGCAGTGCTCGTAACGCAGGTTCCTGTGGAAATACGATCAGCAGCAGTATGCTTGTCGCAGAAGCGAGTGGATGCCACCACGCAGCGTTGTCTCAACATTTGTCCACGGCTGGCTCTGAAGGTCACAAAAGAACGTGCATTTTAGCATCGGGCCACTTGATGTGCAATATTTGATGGGACGAAAATGAGGTCCCACTATTAAGTGGCGTTGAGTTGGCGGCTTCCCTTGGTCTCTGCAACGAGCTTACATGTTGCGTCCACTGTACATTTTTGAAAACAAAAGCTGTCCTAGGTTGGGATTATAAGTGGGTGAATGATTGCTCAGATTAAGCCCTGTACAAATTTGAATGGACGACCCAATGTCAAGTTCGGTTAATTGTCCCCCGAATGTTAGCACTCCCATATAACACGGGAGCTTGCGGTGATTGCTGACTTCTGAGACCAATGTGTTAGTTCCACAAACGACGTGCTGTATAAGACCTGTTGCGTTCCAACTTCTGAAATCTTTGTGCAAGATAACATACTTACGTGTAAATAACGCGTCAGGTACTCCCTTTTGCACCATATTTGTTAGCGTCATTCGTGGAGATTGTCCGTTAAAACCTGATGGGGTCTTCAAATAACGTTAACAAAGGCATGAGGAACTCACCTGATAGTGGCACCAGACTTTTAAGACCCGAGTTTTTAATCATGAATTTATTCTGGGAACACCAAACTAACTCCGTCATTGCAGATTAATTAACACCTACCGTATACCACGTGGCCCCCATATCCTGAAGCGGGACTCCTGACCAGGATCTTTGGTGATCTCTCTACCCTACTGATAAGGTTAAGAGCAGCCTGATGCAATACAGGATTTAGGATTAATTAAGTAAATTTAAATGCTAACGCAAATATAATATTTATAAATACTGTATTAAAAAAAACCTCCCTGATCCCAGGCTGGAGCACTGTCAGCCACCCCTCACCCGTGTGGGGACCATGGCGGAATCTACGCAAACATATCACAGATCTTTACTTTGATTTTGGCACATTTTAGGACGAATAAACTTCAAAGGGAGGTTTTTTGATGACACTTAAGAAATAAGATAAAGTATTAACGTTTGCAGAAAAAAAAAGAAAGTGATGGTGATTTAGCATTTCCGTCCCACAAGATTGAAGCAGTACCCACGACAAAGTGTTGCTTTTTTAACCGGCGCGGCTACCGAAATTCGGGAAAATGTTCTAGGTTCCTTAAAGAATCCTTAAATAATGTTGAATTCACGCATGTTCGACGCGATGCAATAAGCTCTCAATTAGCGGAAGTTGTTAGTTCCTCTGCCTGTGAGCTGTGTCCAACTGACTGTTTTCCACACTCGGACCGGTTTTCACCATAATAATGATTTTGTGTTTTTGTGATTGTGTATTGGGGTCTCATTCCACGTTATTAGCTTTTTAGAATTTATTTGTTGTGAATATCATGAGCAAATGCACTAATTAATGGTCATTCTCGCAATTTTCTTCCTTTTAGGATTTTCTTTTATTTCCAATCACTTCCTCCTTCAGTTTGTGATTATTACTTCTAATTTTTAGTCCTTGTTTCCATTCGCAATATGTAATGAAAGTGCTTTTAAAAACAGTGTTAATTCTTATTTTATACATATTAACTGACTGTAAAAGCTGTTCATTAACAATTTATTTTAAAGCCTATACCGGTATTCCTAACTGCATAAGGTTTTTTTTTTTTTTTTTTTTTATTTTATTAAGAATCTCATTTTTTTTCTGTCTGGTGATCTCTTTGAAAATTGATACATTTTCTTGCCCAGAAATAGGCTATTTACATTTTATTTACACATTTTGAATACGCCAAAACTGCTAAGTAAACTGGAAAGAATCGGTGCTTTTGTGGATTTTTTTTAAAAATCTCACTAGAAAATTCCCGGTAAAAAAATCTAATGAGAATTTTGAGGAGGGAAAGCTGCTCCCCCATATCTCTAGTCTCGATATTTTTCGTCATGATTCCTCGATTCCATAAAAATCAGCTTCGTTTCACCGACTACACCGTTTCATGATCTGGTTTTCAAACCGTTTCCATAAAAAATGCCAGTTTAGGATCTCGTATTTCCAAAACATACTTTTAAATAACTAAAACGATTCCTTTAATTGAAAACAAAACAATTTGAATTCAATGTCTTTTGTTTGTATCATAAAATGATATGTATCATGAGCTTCTCTTTTTGAACTTTGCGATTCATTCTTTTACAATTTTTGTTGTTGTAAATATCCATTCGTATTTAGCAGTTACTTTGCTTGACCTTCACAATTAACGTCCAAGACTCTAAACTAAAGCAAACTATAACATCTTTTTGTCCCCCGATACCCTCGGTCGCCTAAATGCAAAATTTGCACGTGAACATACAAAATATTGTCCGATAGGCCCGTATTCGGAGCGATTCCTACATGGCATTTTAAACGAAACTTGATCATAAGATGTCGATGTAATCACTTACCCCGTTATAACTATATCCGTACGCTCATCTTGGCAGTCCTGTATAAAAGAAATCTGCCAAATAACCACTCGAAATATTTCTGTAAACCTGTACGGTAGCGAGTAAAGCCTTAACTATATGTTCGAGCCATATGTTAAGTAACACCGAGAATCTGACCAGCTAACTGTGTAGCTATTTTGACTCGAGTTTGGAGTTTCTTGCAAAACTTTGAACCACCGATGCTTGTTCCCTATCCAATATTATGTATTTTACTTTCACGATTGCTTTCATTCGTAGTATGTCGTTTAAAACTTGAGTACATGTAAGCCACATTACAATAGTATCTATTTTGAAAGGTTTTGGGTTCAATAGTGTACAAGTCCATGTTTTTCGCATTTTTGTTTTACGTTGCCACGACCCTCGGTGTGGCAATGCTCCGTTGTATTCATTCTGTAGTCGTTTCTGCCATGATGAAATAAGTATCTACCACCATTTTTGTATATGTTACGGTTAAAATTTATCCTTAGCGTTTTTTTGCATAAATCCATTCTTAAAATTACACAATTTGTGCCAGTGAGGACGCGTTAGGGCGAGTTAAATGACCAGTGCTGCGAAGGAGGTTTTTTTTGTGAACATTACAACTAGACCTGCATTCGACGAAACGGTTGAATTTCTGAACCGTAAGTTTCTTGCCAATTGAAATTTACCGATATCCATCATTCGTTTGCAGAATTTACGTGAAATTACGAAACATCGTAGCCGATTAACGAAGCGATGAAAGCCAATGATCTCTAGTTTTGTCTGCGGCCATTTTTTAACATTATAATCCATTTGTAAACTTTCGGTTTTATGTGTCATGATATTTATTTCTAGGGCATAACTTTTCATCATTACATCTTTATTAAGTTTCGTTGTTTTTATTTCTAGTTTTGCGTTCCTTTCCCGTTACGATCAAATCTCATTAGGCAGCAATTGTACTTTCTTTTGTGATTTTTTTTTTACCACCCATCTTTGTTTCGATTATTTTTCGTTCATCGTTTAAAGTCCTTGTTCTTCTAAAATGAACGAATGAAAACAATTTGTTGCCATATTTTAATTTACAATTATGATTTTAATAGTTTATGCTTTGATTTACAATTTTCTTGAGACGTCGATTCTCAAGTTGCATAAACTTTTCGTATTAACGACGTTAGTTCCTTAATTCAATATCGTTTTACTTTTAGCATCGACACAATTTGTATGTTGCTTTTCCGGTGAATTTGTATTTAAACAAGAAAAGTAATTATTATCACTTTTCTGCCAATTGTATTTGTTAGCATTATTACAAGTGCTTGTATTGATTGGTAAAGGTATCCTACCCGCCCTATTATTCTAATTATGATTATTATTACTGTCCTGGTGTGTTTGTAAACTCAAACCTTCTAGAAAATAATAAAAGCAATGGGAAGCATTGCCATTTTGTAACCTGAAAAGATAGTTCTTCGGTGCTCTTTAATCTACGGCATGACAAACTGACATTTTTGCGACACGAAATATTTTGTTGAAATTACTGCATCAAAGGTCATCGTTCGTTAAAAACGATGCCAAGAGAATACACCTCTGGTTAACTTCCAGCGAAATTCTCTAACGGTCTGCAGGAAAAATACTCGGCAAGCAAACCGATCAGTCCGTTAGTATTTTATTACGTACCATCCTATATACAATTAACAAGTTTACTTTTCACTATTTAACAAGCGACCATCTAAGCAGCAAGTCTCTCCGTCGACGTCCTTTTTATCGAATGTCTAATTTTTTGGAAGACGGTATTGAAAATATTTAAGTAATCCCACCAAGATGCGGTGGGTGGAAGCGTCGACCAAACTCCATTGCGATCTTTGACCGCCTTGTTTTCCAATTGCAGAAGCCGATGATAAAGGTCCTTGTAAAGCTTATTTTTCTGTAGTTCTTTCTGAAACGGGGCCACTTGACCGAGTCCGAGCTGGACGATTTGAGTGTTCAAGCACCGCTTCTTCAGCCAACCCTATCGACAGGCGAGCGTAAACATCATCGTGAATCAAAAGCGTACACGTTAAACCACGGGCAGTAAGTTCACGCGAGTTACCTCATTTTGCGTGACGATACATTCCACTTCGTTCCTAGGAGTTACGGAAAGCAAGGTGAATCCAATTTTCTGGTCACGGGCTGCAATATCCAACCATTGGTAGCCCAAAGCTCCCATCCGCACGCCACTCAGCGCCACCGGTAGCAAGTCATCTGTGCCAATAATAAAACGATGCGTCAATAAAGAACATAAGGTCTTGGAAACCGTCCAAACATGACACCTACACGACTGGCAGTACCTGGTTTGCATTTCCTTATCTGGACGATCGGTATGTGCTCGACCATTAGTATTTTTGTTTCCGGGTCCACACGACGGATTATACCTTGCAAGGGTACATTTTTTCTGATGTAACTTCTGGGAATATCTTTGGCGCGTCGAAATCTGCCAAACTTAGGATAAAATAGACACGGAAATAATTAAAGACCTATACAATTTTAGTCAAGTACTTGAGATATATTGCATCATTCGCATAAATTTGTCCTTACCACTCTCAAACTGCGTATGACAATGATAGATCCGACCACGCCAATGCCGTATATTCCATACTATAAACCCAAACAATAATTAGAGAAATCCGTTGGTTTTATGTTCAAAAAAACTATACCTGCGTGATGAATGATCAGCTAGGAGTACAAATATTGGATAGCCTTTCTTACTCGAATTTCTTGTAGATGCTTATCTACGTAGTCGACTCCTTTTGCGAAAAGATTGTCCAGATCAACAAGCTCCTGCGGTCGAGTAATTGTCGTGTTTTCGTCTCCTGACATGTTGTTAACTAATAATAATTGGAATACTCTAAAGAAAATAAAATTAGAAACCTAGCAGACGACTAAATCATCACTCAATCGAAATCGTAAAATCATAAAAGTAATGACGTCACAGAAGTTGGGGCTGTTTGAAATGTTCCTCAACACCTCGGTGTCAACACGCTATCTCCTCCTATTTTGTGTACCTTTTAAGATGACCCTCGTTGACTTAGGGATTATCTATCGCATAGTATGCATTTATGTCGTAACTTGTTTAATTAAAGTTAATTTTATAAAGGACGTTTGGCGAAGAGGAAAGGTCTTGAATTTTGTATGGGACCGCTTTGGGAATTTCGGAGGCATTTTGAACGAAATCTGTTTCTTTGGTCGGTAGGGATAATTCCGTCATTTATGGTGGTCGATCTGGTCACACTGCAGTTCGTTTTCTGTGCGTCCGCACATGTTGTACTTTTTAGTTGTACCATACTGTGGTTGTACTTCGAGCGCTTCCAACGATTATCGTAAGCATGGCTGCTGGTCCTATATCGGAAAGAAATCAAGGTAATAAGTAATGAAATTTATATATTTAATGGTTGAACGCGAAGTTGACATTATGACTTTGTAAATCTATCCGTCATAATTCTTGCAATCTTCGTACGATGCGTGAACGGTAACCCTAATGCGACTCTGATTGCATTGTTATGCTTGTTTTTTTAGATGCGACCATTTATGTTGGCGGTCTGGACGAAAAAGTTTCCGAAGCCCTGTTATGGGAATTATTTGTTCAAGCGGGACCTGTTGGTGAGTATACATGTCGTGCTTGTCAATATATGGCTATACGTTAAAAACTGTACTGAAAACATTCCGTACGAATGACGTACGATTTATCCAAACTTTTGCGGCCCGTTGGAGGCCGCTCGACAGGTGCTCAACATTGCTATAAGCTCAGTGTCGGGTAAGTAGAGGGGGGGGGGGTTGAAAGGGGGTAGGGTGTAATCCCCATATATCTACTCGAGTAACCGTATAACTTGCATTAAGGGCACTGGGCTGGCAATTACGCACTTGTCTCGTATTCCTAGTCTCAGGAGCCGCGACTGGCGACCCCTTGCCACGAAGAAAAACGGAGACAGCATACATGGCAAAACGAATTTTTATTCATGGTTTCCTGTCCGACGTAACTTTCACAAGTCCCACAGCAAGGGAAAACATCACAAGCGAGGTCCATGCCCCGAGCTGTAGCTCGCGAGCTTCTCCGAAAAAAAAAAAGCAAACGAGGTAGAGCCTGCTCCCCCTTAAATAACTGGGCAAGCATCCCGGAGGCCAAGGAAACGCTAGCTAGCAGTGTTTGATACCCACCGAGATCGGTGAGGATTTTAAAGAGCATAAAGTTGAAACAGTAGCCTCGTGCGTGTTTCGTTGGGTCCACTACGTCAAAGGCGCATCAAGGGAGAAGGATGCTACCCGAGATGAACAAAGATCCCAGGCATGCGCTGCCGTTAAAAATTTCATAGACGACTAACTGTTCGACCACCGGCCGGTGGCTCCACTCCCCCGTTTCTCCCTTCGTAAGATCGACATCGGTCAAACGTTTGCTTAAAATAAGGCCTACCGCTTCAGTTTTACTTGCCCGTGCGCTGTTTACACCTTTCGAGTGTGCACGTGATCATCTCGCAGTGCACTACGTGCATCGACGAGCGAGAAAAAGTTCCGTCGCATAGCGTAATCGAAACTGCCATCGTGCACTCGTCCTTCTCGTTCCGTTCCCTTTGCCGTGAAGGAATGGCAAATTTGTTTGCACGGGATGTTTCAATGTATTAAATTAGTTATTCCTTTTCAGTAAATGTCCACATGCCAAAGGACAGAGTCACCCAGATGCATCAGGGCTATGGTTTCGTGGAATTCATGGGTGAAGAAGATGCCGATTACGCCATAAAGATCATGAACATGATCAAGTTGTACGGAAAGCCAATAAGAGTCAACAAGGTACGAAAGTTGTAAGCTGCATCGCATTCACGTTAAAGCGATAACAAAGCAGTCGGCTGAACGAGACATCTTTTTTTTTTTGCGTTGCAGGCTTCAGCTCATCAGAAGAATCTGGACGTCGGAGCCAACATTTTTATCGGAAATCTCGATCCAGAGGTGGATGAAAAACTACTGTACGACACTTTCAGTGCATTTGGCGTGATTTTGCAAACTCCGAAGGTAAGATTTCGGGGGATTCACCAAAAGCCGATACCGTAATAAGTGGGTTTGCCGTCGACCCATTTTCTGCGACATATTTTTGAAGATAGTTTTAGAACTTGTTGAAAGATATAGTGATACGTTTATGATAAATTTCAGATCATGAGAGATCCAGAAACTGGAAATTCCAAAGGCTACGCATTCATCAATTTTGCAAGTTTCGAAGCATCGGACGCGGCAATCGAAGCCATGAACGGACAGTATCTCTGCAACAGACCGATCACAATTTCCTACGCTTTTAAGAAAGATGCCAAAGGAGAAAGACATGGCTCAGCTGCAGGTGAGCAGTGTGCATTAAGACATGGCTCAGCTGCAGGTGAGCAGTGTCCATTCGTGTTTGTATGTTACTAAAATCATTATCGTTTTCTTTCTTCATTTTAATTATTAAATCATTTCAGAACGACTTTTGGCTGCCCAAAATCCATTATCTCAGGCAGACAGACCACATCAATTGTTTGCAGATGCTCCACCACCACCTCAGTCGATGATGCCCCCGATGCCTCCTCCACCCCCGATGGGCATGGCTTTTCACGGTCATCACCATCATCCTCATCACATGATGCCACCACACGGCGGAATGGGAATGCCACCACCCCCTGTGCCGCCGCCAGGAGCGGGTTATCCGCACGCAGCACCATACATGGGCCATCCAGGAGCGATGCATCATCAGCAAATGGCGCCTTTACCTCCTCAAGGTAATCAAAACGAAACATCGGGAGCTGCGTGGGTTGCCGACGGGAAGGTTCTTCCGTAGCTTTCCAACCTCGGACGTTTCATTAGCATAGTTTTTAGCTAAACAGTCTTAAATCCCAAACGTTCTTTCACCTTAAAGTGCTGGCATGCGTCATCGAATATTTTAAAGAAACAACTCTTAAATTTCGTAATTTCTGATCATTTAGCAATGGGGGTAGCCCCACCTCCTCCATTACCCCCCATGCCTCCGGGACCACCGGGAGCCGGTCGGCCTCCACCACCGCCCCCCATGCCTCCCACCGGAGCACCTCCTCCACTTCCTCCAGCAACGGTGACAACTTCCATGGCAGGAATGCAGACAGGTAACGCGAAGCGGTCATTTTAAATTCCACAGAATTTGGCTTTGGGCAAAATACGAATTATATCGTCTATGTTTTTCCTAGGAATCCCGCCTGGACTTAGGCCTCCTCCCGGTCCTCCAAGCATGTTGCCTAGACCACCATCATTCAGTAATTCCAGCAAATTTGCATGCTAGTAATTCACGACTCGTCATCGTCGTTTATTTATCGTGTATTTTTTATATTTTGCAGTTCGACCACCATTCCCTCCTCAAGGACCTCCACCTCTGCCAAGGGGCATGCCACCTCCTCCACCACCTCCTTCTGGAACGTGGGTGGTTCCAGCACCTCCAAGCCAACCCTTCTGATACGAATAGTATTTTTCTATAAAAAAATATAAAAAAATGGTCAAGTAAGTGTTATATCACCGACAGGTCCATGTACTTTGCATTACTATGGTTTTTTATTAGTAATAAATTTCTTGTCATTTATACTTGAAATTGTGGTTCACCCTATTCTTCACCCTGCATTACCATAATTTAACTGCGGACATCATCGTCCGATTTTTTTCCAAGCATTCAATCGGACATATTTTTGGTAATTTTTAGAACGTCCTAAAGTTCACAATTATCCTCTTCAAAGCTGGCTTTCCACCAAGAGCTTCACGTAGCTCGTTCAAGTTTTTGGTGGGAAGGGTCAGCGCTTCGGTCGCGCTCACCACGCTCGCCCCTCACCGGCGCAAAGCGTTCAAGAGGTTCTAACTTTTCACTTAACTTTTCCACGCCAGACATCAAACAATTCATAAGTTGCATAAAAAGCTGAACCTCGTCCGCATGATTCGGCTCGCTGAGATCACCGGGATATCGGCCGAAAAGAAAGTGCTTGGAAGAACATCTCGGAAGCCCAGGTAAGTCGTTAAAATTCATATATGCGAATTGACGCAATAGCTGGCATTTGCCATTTTTTGTGTTATCCAGGGTTTCCCCTTAGTATACTGTGCTGGTACACATTCGGAGTGGTAAGTTCCCAGCTGGGGGGATCGCCATGGGGCATCGATGGCCCCCCACACCTCGACGTGGAGGTTTCGATGATGACTCCCTGAGGGTGAGGAGGAGGAGGAGGGACATTCATTAATGAGCCAGGAGGTGGTGGTGCAGAGATTTTCACCCCTCGCTCGTAACGTTCTCCCCTTTATTATACGTCGCGGGAGCGATCCCCGCCGATCTCTTCGATTTTTTTTCTCTTCTTCAATTCGTTTAATAAATAGATTAGAAGTCGAAATGACAGTCACGACGCTCGTGGGACTCAGTGAACGAAAAATGCCATTTCCCTTAATCGAGTGGTTGCAACACCATCTCGACACCGTGAGCGCGGTTTTGATTTCAATTTGGTTCCTCGTGGAATGGAAAAATGGGAAATATATATCGTCGTAATTTTTGGGTAAGTTGGTCTCGAAACTACTGTATTAGAAATCTGGAGTCGAAAAGCGTTGAAAATTTGTAGGCCTAAAATTTCTGCATGGAAAACTGCGCCACGTTAATTTGACCTCGGAAACTGCATGGGTGATATTACAGTAAATTTCCTCGAGGCAATTTCAAAGTTGGTTTAGTTTATATGGGTCGCCTTTTTCGTTTGTTTTGTTTTTCGCTTTCGCTCGTTAATAACGATAGAAAAATGCGCGTTGTCGACCCCGAGAAGACTGCCGATGGCAGACCATGTTTTTGGACGAAGCGAAACCGGTGGTGGTGAAAGGACCAACAGAAGGATGGAAATACTATGTCGATTTGATTTAGCAACCAAACTGTTGTAGAATTTGTATCAAAAATTTGTGGTGCGTTAAGTTAGTTCGATGTTGTTGTTGTTGTCGATGCCATCGAAAAGTGGTCAGAAAATGTTTGATTATTTTTCTGTTTTAAGTTGAACTTTTTTTTTAATAGCTTTTCTTTCAAAACTGCCATATGGAAAGGAAACGTTTGAGTGATCGATCTCGTCAAAGAAAGTCGCCATTTACCGGTGCATAGAACGGTAAGAAATACAGTAGGATGATACATCCTCAGGATAAAGTCGATCAAGGGTTATCTGGAAACCACATTTTTCGTAACCTTGAATGTCACATTCAGTATTTCAAGATGAGATTTAATATTTTATTATACAATTTGAATAAGGCTGTCCTACAATTACTCGTATACTGCACGTGTGTAACTGAAATCATAAAATCATAGAATCATGGGCGTCTCCAGCTCTAAGAGGAAATAAGGAGGGGGGAGGAGGCAGCTTTCGGAATTTAACCTCTTTGTCGTGGAGGGAAGTATTCATGGTGCCATGCAATACCACAACAATTTTGTTCTCCCCTCCTGGAGACGCCCATGCATAGAAAATAGGGAAACCCTGTATAAGTGTCACCTTTGTTATATACCTGAAAACTCCACATTATGTTGGAAATGACTACAAAGCGTATGTATTGTAAACTTATTTAAGTTGAGCAAATGCTTAAACTTTACCTTTTACTCGCGTGGTTTTGTTTGGGTATGTTGTGCTTGAAAGGTGCCTAATGAGAACCTGTATAAACTTGAAGTATACATGTAACATTTAGTTTATTGTAATGTAAACGTACCAACATAAGAAATTGTTTTGTGACAATTAAACGTATTGAAAAGATACAATATAACTTTAAACTTTACAAAGAAGTGGTTTTTCACTATAGGTTTCTTGGTTCAAAAACCATTTAGGTTTTTTTATTTATTTTTTATTTTTTTTTTGTTTAAAAAACACCCACGTAATAATGTTATCGCATCTTTTTACAAATATGAAACCTATATCATATCTCATATTTATTTATTTATCCAAAACGAGTGTTTTTTGAAAATCTGGGAAAATTCCCATAGCAAGATTGGTGTTTAAATGACGTCCACAGATCACGTAAATGTGATGTTCCGTAAAGGCTCACTGTATTTTCACATTGTTCTATTGACTTACAACAAATTATAAGTTTTAAATTTCTTGAAAATTTTTAGTAGTAACTTGGCCAATAGAAATTCACGTTTTCTTCCTCCCTTCCCCTCCGCTAGAAATTATATACGATTAAAAGCAACAGCAAATCCGATATTAATATGACATTGTGCTATGGAGTTATGTTTGGAGAATCTTTTAAGAAAAAGTAAACGTACAAATAATTGAATGTCCAGAAATACCAAAGGGAAAACTATATCCACACCACGTAGGTCTATCGTGGAATTTGTGGGGTTTAATCTATTCGTTTGCGCATTAGCAACATTTATGACACATAATGCTGGCCTGTAATTACACTTTTTATTTATATACTTGAGTTGAGACTCGGTATAAATGTCCGTTGTCCAGTGGATTAATTCGATCCGAAAATCAATACGAGCTGTAATAAAAAAATATACACCAGGGTTCCCCCGGACTTGGAAATGTCAGGGAAGATTGACTTATTTTGCAAAAGTCATAAATTCAACGGATTAATGTTGTCACAATCCAAAATTGTTTCCACGTTGTTAGCTCCGGGCCAATTTGCAAAAGTGTTAACCTAATACAAATTTGTAAAATTGTGATCAGTTGCCGTGCACAAATTATCAAACTTTTTGTGATATAAATTTGCAAGATTTCCAACCTTTTCCATCACAACTTTTGAAATGTTTTCTTACACAGATTTGTAAACTTTCAAGCGTGACCGAGGAGAAATTTGCAAACTTCTCAACCTTTTCAGAGTACATATTTCTATATTTTCCGAATGTAAATTTATCAAATTTTCATATGAATTTTGTCAAATTTTTTAACTTTGTCAATGTTGTTCAGAATATTGTCCTGTGTCTATAAATTTTGTTAGTCTTTGATCAGGAAAATTAAAAATGAAATTTCTGGGGGAACCCTGAATAACGATAGTTTTAGTAGAATCGTGTTTTGCTATATTTAAAATGTGAGGATTTTTTTAAAATAAATTTTAAAATTTAAAGTTTAACAACTATCCTTGGCGATTAGCCAAAGTAAACGAAACAATCGATGTTGAGGTTCCAAATGTCTGGTTAAAAATACCGAAAAATGACTAAAACTAGGTAAAAAATGCCAGAAACTAAAAAAGTTGACAATATATTTAAAATCTATTTTGATTTTTTTTGAAAAATTTTTGCTGTTTAATTAAAATAAGTTTTATGTATATCGATAGCCTATGATGTGAGGATTCCAAATATCGCATTAAAATACCGAAAAACGACTAGAAATGGGTAAAAAACGCGAAAAACAAAAAAGTCGACAAAAACTTTAAAATCCATTTTTCGACCTTTTCCACTTGTTTTTTCGCTATTTTTATGCGTTTTTCGGAATCAGCGTTTCGAGACGCTTCGAACGACACCAAAATCGAACGATTTGGACAACATTTTTTTTCAACACAAATGAGAAGGGTCAGAAAAATTGACCCTTTGGT
>JAQGBX010001005.1:0-28337 GCA_034698745.1 Megaphyllum sjaelandicum
TCTCCATTCAGTTGATAGCGCCCCCAAACGGAAGGGGGGGGGGGGTCCGTCTAAAAGGACTAAGCTACAGTAATACAATCCAATTCGGTTATACATTCAGTTCAGTTCAGGTTATGTAGTTCGATTTATCTGATGCAGCTTGCAATATGGATTAAACCATGCAGTCTTATTTTATCAAATGATCGGTTAACAGTGCGATCAGTATGTTTACATAGAACATTATTTATCGTACACATTTAGTGCAAATACAGTGATATATACTTTTACATTCATTTTATAAAATCCTACAGGCAACGTTAAACATATTTTAAATTTTAAATATATCGCAATATACTCGGGTGAAATCTATATATATAAAATAGAAAACGACGCCATCTTGGTTTTTCGGCGAACGGGGTTTGTTTGTGTGTGGCATCCAATATGATTGGCCACTCATGGCACACGTGTACCCCCCAGGAGCGTCAACTCCGTGGGGAATAACAAGGCTGTAGATCTTTTTTAAATTTGCCACGGACCATAAAACTGTCAAACAAGTTTCCGTCCCCCATCCGGGATATGTATCCTGGTCATATAGCGCCATCTTTTGGAGACAAAGGACAGCTAAATCTAAATCCTGATCGCATAAAAGGGGTTAGAAAATCAAACAACAATTTTTACCCGGGAAAGGCCGGGTTTTACCGCTAGTAATTACATAAATTGGATGTTCCTTTCAGGTTTAATATTTAGAAAAGCATTTTGTACTGGGTTATAGTCGGTTGCAATACGGCGCGAGCAAAAACCAAATTATATACACGTATCGTTGTGATATATTTTAAAAACACGAGTGCGAAATACTTCAAACTATTTTGTTTTTTATACATCGCAGCTTATGAGAATAAATATACTGCAGTTTATCCTACACGCATTCATATTTTTTAAAAAAAAATTGCGCGAATTTCCTTAATTTATGATGCATTTCAAGGAATATCAACAACACGAGGTTAAAAGAAAACACTTTTTGGCATTCGTTAAATTTATGTCGACTTATTACAGAGCGGTGAAAGTTGTGGCATTAATGCGCCTTAGTAAAGTAAATGCGTTACACGCTACCGAATGTGATTAATGGGCCAAAATTACAGCTTTCAGTTAACTTGACACGGTTAATGGACAGTTTAATGAAGTTTTTCAATTAATTCACGATATGGATTTAACGCCTCGTTATTACGAGCTGGGGAAAAACTTTAATATCGGGTTAGGCCCACTCACCAGCCTTTTAACTACTGCGTACAAGAATAACAATTAAAAATATCTGAAATTCAATTCAAGGTGCAGGGCGTGAAGCTTATATCTCGAGGGTATAGTGCATAATTAAGCAGCTGTGTACTCCCATTGTTTTAAGTTGGTAAAACACTGGGAAAGTGCATGGCAATGGGAATGGGACTAATTACCTACTGTATTTGTTGCTTTACTTACCTTAAATTAATTATAAACAAGACTAGTTGTACTCACTAGCTTTACGAATGGTGCTCATTGATTTCAAAATTCATTCGTAGTACAAACACTCCCCTATGCTGGTAGAATTGGCTAATTTCTGGTCATTTGGCTATTTTTTACCTAATAAACTATAATGATTTAACTTCTGGGTATAAAATCTAACATCAAAATTTAATATCAATAGATGGCAAATGAATTGAAAATATCATGTATGGCAATATATATGAAATCTCAAAAAACAAAGTTCGACTGGCTATTCGATTCGCTCTGAAAAACCCAAAAAGATCTTTATATATAAGTTTGGCAAACACATTGCGTCAGCTTCAGGGAAGGTTGGAACACAAACTATCAAAACTATAAATTGTCGAGACATAAATGGACCATGGCTGATTTGTAACTCACAAAATATCCTCCATAGACTTTAGCATGGGGGTGGCAGTGCCGTGGAATGGTTTTGGGGCTTAATGAAATACATAGGAGACGGAAATTTGGAATAATTATGATAGTTTGTAGTGTTCCAACCTTCCCTGATGCTGACGCAATGTGTTTGCTAGACATTCATAAAGATATTTTTGGATTTTTCAGAGCAAATCTGACAACCTAATAACCAGTATACTGTAGGAGGGTGTTCGCATACTTTTCTTTGCAGTGAAATACGCGTTTTTTTGTTGAAAAGGTTTTCCTATTTTTTTGAAAATGTTTTGTTTTGTTGTTACATAATACATGCAATGTACTAAATATAATTAATATGCGTTTTCAAATGTACTACACTTCATTTACCTGTGACCGAGACATATAGTGTTCACATACTTTTTTTGCCAAGTGTATATATACTGTACATGTACATGTATAACGCATTCGTAATGCAGAGTAAGTCACGACTGCCAAAGTAATATTATTGAAGCATTTGTCTGAGTACCCCTTATGTTTAATTGTGGACATATCTACGCCTTGGAGTTCACTTTTGAGACCAACATTACTTAGCAACAGAAAGCATGCATTCATTGTTAGGCAAGAGGGCGTGTGCGAACCATTACTCAAAAATAAAACTTCGTCTCAAACTTCACTTTTGGGGTTATATTGGGGCCAACGTGTTAGCAACGTAAATGCAATTAACTAAAAACATTCATCGTTAGGCAAGAGGGCATCGATTTGCATATTGCGTATTTAAAGGATTTCTCGACCATAGACAACCCAAATAGAAATGAAACGCGATGGCAGTTTACAACGCGGGATCAACATTTAATAATGAATAAATATTTCATTCTTTATTTTAAAAATTATTAAATTATCTTTAACTGATTTCAAACAGTCAAGTTTCGCGTGAGGATGAAAATCCGAGATTGGTTTCTTGAGATTGGATGGTTTTTGGCAGCATTGTCTATGGCGGCAGGTAAGAGATAATATAAAAAAAAAATTCAGAGCCCTTTCAGGGTACTCGATCAGTCCCTATAGAGCTTCCAAATCTGGGTTTGGTTATAATACAAGTAAAACAAGATCATAATTTGAATACGGAAACTGCATTGCTAAGATTTTCGCAAAATCTCGAGTTTTATCATAAAAAACAACTTATGGAAAATAATATATTGCATCTGTATATAAATTGGATAGTTATATGTATTTTTTGATATACATTATTTACCAGGGTTCCAAAGCAATTAACACTTATAGCTTTAATGCCCAATTTAAGGTAATTTAGTTGTAATGTTTACAACAATGTATGCTGTAACGTTAACGCTACATGGCACAAGTAACGTTACGATTTCAATTAACGAGAAATTTTCATTTTAATTCACATTTTCAAACAAATGGTTACGAAAGAAACTGATATACATGTACTGTGTTTTTAATCCAATATACGCGCTTATTTTTGCGCAGCCCGACAACTTGAGTAACTAAAATACCTCTAAATTATTTAGATGATCCAAGGTACATCCAAGTTGGAACGTACTCGGTGGACCAGAATGACACTAAAGTTATGCAATCACAGGACGAATGTAAAATACAATGCGTTACTCGAGGAACAGTCATGTTTGGAGCAAGAGTCCAGCAACCAAACCTCACATTTTGCTTGTGTGCGGATGAAATTCCAAAAAAGGATGACGTAGAACCAGGGAATTACAAGAGTACCCAGACAATTCGGTCTCTTTACACGCTATCAAACGTTGTAAATTTGACGTTTTATCATAGAGGTACAGTATATTCAAGTGTATCATCAACATATGATGCAGATAAGTGCAGTGCATTGTGATAATTGTTGAAAACTGGAGTTACAGGGAAGGGTTATTTTACAAGGTCATTTCGGTTGTAAGACGGTTAATTCAGAAACATGGCACTGACGCGTCTTTTCTTGAAACTCTTAATCTTACGTACTACGTACATTTTTTTTTTCTCTTTGCGGTATACACGTTCGCATTTCAAAATGTCTGTGCTGTTATATAGGTGCATAAAATTCAAGAACCTTTTTACGCATGAAAATCCAATGTTAAGATACAGTTTAGATCAAGGAGACATTTTAATTAATCATTATAATCCTTTATTAATAATTAGAGGATTTTAGCCACATCGGTTGCTTTAAACTGGATAATGAAGATGACCTGTCGCTTAAGTTTACTTCGTGGATCGAGTTTAATGATTCGGACGTAATCGACCGAGACTATTGCTTAGCCCAGTGTTCCATCGAAATGTATCGCTACGCAAGTTTACTGAATGGCCAGACATGCCTTTGTTTTAATAATTATGCCGATATGAATGCCAGTTTACCAGCTCGACAGTGCAATAGCAAATGCATCGCGAATGACCAACAAATGTGCGGCGGGGAGCAGAAAATACAGATTTTTGAAAAGAGTGAGTATTAACATCGTGGCAATACATGCATAATAACAACAAGCATGCATCTTCAATGACGAATATATAAATGTTCCATGATCAAGAAGTAATTTTTGTTTTCAAGGTCTGCATTTGATATGTTCGATCGATGAACGCACGCAATGTCTACTAGCCGGCGACAACCAGGGTTCCCTAATGGAGTATGCCTTGAAAGACCATGGAAGACAGTGTTATCCTGACTTCGCCTCCAACGACAGAAAGGTCAGCAGTCAAGACAATGGGTGTGCTGAAGAGAATGATGAAAGACGGATGGAACTGAAGCTCAACACAGTTTGTGAGTAAAAGTCAGGACTGCTCGAACGGATTATGGCGGAATTTTCAAATTAGCAATTAATAATTAGATTTTACGTGTTAAAAAAGTTATAGGCTACTAAAAGAATATTATATCCCGAACATTTTTTCCCCTATTTCTGAGTAACAAATTAATACTTTCAAAAGTCGCAAGATTAAATTTCATCATATATTCTTATATTTATTTGAACATGTTCTGTACTCTATCGATGTATTATGTATTTGTAGGATTGCTGACATTTCACACTTACAAAAAAAAAACAACAACTGTGAAACGAACTGCATACTTATACAGCTGTCGTATCAAACAATTCAGATTTTCAGAAGAAATGAGGCCTGGTCAAAAGCGCATTTTAACACAAATTAACAGAAGTTTTTTTTACGAATGTTTTAGATGTTTATTTGGGCTGTTTCGCCCAGGGCGCATCTAACCAACTGCCCTATCGTCAAAGTGTAGATGTATTAGGCTTAACGGCGATCTCGTCCATAAATGCCATGAACGTCGGCGCCTGTATTTTGCGTTGCAAAAAAGACTTTCAATATGCAGGCCTAATCCAAGGAAATTTCTGTTTTTGTGGAGATACCATCTGGAACAGTGAAATGGTCACCACTCCAAATAAATGCAACATTACCTGCTTCAGAAACCGAGAATCCGAAAATACTTGCGGAGGACAAAACGAGATGGAAATTTACTTGATAAGTAAGTATAAAGATGCGTATATCGTAAAATGAAATATTTTTAAAAAATACAGCACTTTGTGAAAGGCCATATGTTCTATACAGTATATGATAATACGGATAATAGTATGATAATACGGTGATAGCCGCTGTCAAAACCTTCCGAACGGATTTTTTCCGATACTGCCCTATGTTAAAAAAGCCCCTTAATTGGATCATCTCATCGCTTAATTCAATCAAATTGTCACATGTCTACATAACGCAAACAAGTGAAACAAGCGTGCATCAAAGCATAATGCATCAGCGGCTGTACATGTAGGCTACTCAGATGGATCTTCTGAATTATTTAGAAAATGAAATTTCAGCCGTTGTAGCAAGCAGGCGTCATCAAACACTAACTTTCTTTTTAAACAAATCTAAATACATATATACGAATAAATATATGTATTTTTAAAACACAGAGCAAATTATTTTGATAAGATCAATGTTAAGCGTGTTTTTTGACATTCATCGCTCATTTCGATCTTCGCTTTTTTAATTACCAGCAATTAAAATCGTTGGTACCAACGAGATCGAATTAAGCGGCTTTCACTGTATTATGATGATTATGCTATATTGCATTATTTCGTCTTAAACGATCGTGCACTACGAAGAATGCATGATCTTTCGAGAATGAGCGAAACAATGTCAGACTTTTGTCTTCATATTGGACGCACCTTTAGCTTATCCTAATCGGATCATATTTTTGGAATTTCACAGAAAATTACGACCTTCCGGTGTCACCAGATGAATCTGATATAGGTGAGTAGCCTACGTGCTTTTCTGGTAAGGTCATGATACTAAACTTAAGCTGACTTTCATTTTTTTTAATATCAAATTCTGTCGATGCTCGATTTTTTATGATTGTGGCGTCTTAATTGTTGGCATCCAAGTGTTATGTTTCTGTCATATTTGGAGGTAGTATGAAAGTGCGTATGATTGAAGTTCGGTTCATATTAAGTTATGAAGGGTTTAGCATAGCGATTATTGTGTGCATACGTATATTTTCTGTATAAAACAAATTTCGGAAGATTAAAAATTGTTAAAAAATAAGTTGCAAACACTGCCTATTTTCAAATGCACTCGGTGTGCGCGTTAGTGCTGGTAAAGCGAGCATTTCAAGTGTTTGCTGAATTCAGAATGCCAATGATAGTAGAAAAAAAAAACACTTAAAATGTTCAAATTATCCATATTTGTTTTGAAAAGCTAATTTTTTAATTATCAAATGCTCGCAATTATCGTATGACAGTGCATTCAAAATCAAAGAAGAAAATTATTTCACTATTGGGAAAAATTTTGAATAATTGTCATAATCGGAGCATGATCTATCGAAATTTGATCATTCGACATTTTTACCAAGCTTTTAAGCGGCAGAGACACCCTGTACACTTATTACGGAAGAGGTGCTTTCAGGGTACAAGCGTAACAAAGGTAATCACGACTGACTTCAACAACGCTTCAGTTAAGGAGGTTTATCACCCAAGGATCAGCAGGTGAGAAGTACAGGTAAAATTATACTGCAATTCAACGCAAGGGTGCGTGCAACACACCTGACGAACTTGTGGCAACCTGTATCTCAAATCATGTTGAAGATTAAATCGAAACCGAACATAACCATTGTTTAATTTATGCACAGTTATTGATTCGTTCCAACGCGTGATTACAGTATTTCGGAGAGCATTTTTAAGTGCTGTGATGTCTGCCAACAGTTGCAAGCGTGAAATTAAAGCGATAGAAAAATAATCAACGTCTCAATACTAACAATTACCAAACATGATTGAGCATAATCAACTGCGCATATAATGCTTATTACCTTGTCTAATGTGTCCCAAACTTATTTGGATCGATGTCCCCTTGAATATTCAGAAGCAATGATGTCCTAAGGATAGCCATAAACTTGGAGGAATCCAATTTAATTGATGATATTGAGTTCCATTGATATACCATTTAAACAGTACATAATGTCCCCCCCCCATATAATATATGGAGGGGGGTCTTTGTGCATAACACTGTTTATGCACAAATTTAACACGTCGGAATCAGGTTGTCCTATCCCATATCGCAGGTGGCTTAAAAGTTAGCATTATCGTCTTGCATTCGGTAGACCCAGGTTCGATTCTGGGGTCGGCTATCCTCGATTGTGGATTTTCATGGTTTCCCACAATTCCTTCAGGCGAATGTTGAGATAGTTCCTATATTAAATCGGTCATGACCGTCTCCCCATCCCATCCTACTTGTTAAAGTCCCAAATACGGGAATAACTAAATTGTGATGTTGGGGACCATCATGACCACGCGATATGCATATGATTTAGGCTACTCGAACGCTTCGCTGTGAACTGCCAACTGTGGCAGCCCCTCCCAATACGAGATAGAAGGCCAACAAGCATAGCTCACAGGAGCTGCGGTGAAGCGATCATTAAGGGGGCATTTATGGCGCCATGATGATGCCAATCGCAATGAGTTAGGTTTAGGAAAATGCTGCGGATCTACGATGTACATGTAATGGATGAGGATGCGATAGATTTCCAGTTATCCGGGTTGGGGATTAACCGGAGCCTTTTCATATACTTATTAAAAACATTTAGCAAGGTGCTAAAATTGTTGTGAGGAAGATAGCACGAAATGTACGTGGGTCTTCTTTTTCATTCCAGAAAAAGCATTAAATTCGCAAAACAAAGTTTTATTTCCTTAATTTTGCAACGGCATGTGGGAAAACAGTACACGGGGCATTACGTGTACTGTATATGACTTCTGTACAATATTCCAACATTCCCCGTCTGATCAATTTTAATCGTTATTTTGGGGTAAGTAAAAAAAAAAAAAAAAAAAGTTAAACGCGAACCGGTACGCGTATTTTTACGTGCGGCGTTACGTCACTGCGGTACGCATTTGGTCGATGGGAATAGGCCATTAAACGGATACATCGTTCATCTTAGATTTACTTTCAAATTCAAATAATGAATTACAAAATTAAGGGCTGAAAACGTTATAACTACTGCAAAAGCGCATTTTTCAGAATAAAATAAAACTTTCGCGCGTTAATTAAAACGGTTTAAAAAGCATTCGATCCTACGAATTAAGGGTCAGTCGCAGTCGATGACGCTGACCCCAAGCTGGACAGCGCTCGCATTCCGAGCCATTCATCGCGATTCCACGTGCGCCCGTGACGTCACGAGCAAGCCGGGCGCTGATTGGCCAGCCCGCGCCGTCATTGATGCCGGTCGGCGAATCGGGCCAGTCAGAAGCAGCTCTCCGAAACGCGGGTTTCCCTCGTTTGGGACAGGTAACAACAATAACAACAACAACAACAACAACAATAAGGCGAAGAATTAGCAACAAACAAACGCGCCCCCCAGCGGCATCTTCGGGCAAAAGGTTGTTGTCTTTGGAACGTTCGCTTACCATTTCGAGGGGTGCCCCACCCCACGACGCGCCGCACTTCTATCACCTCGTGATTAGCATCGGGAGCCACCCCGCAACACGCCCTCTTTCGGCCCAACTGACCGAGGCGCGCGTGCAAGGAGGCCACGCTCACACCACGCAACTAACGCAACCGCACTGGACATCGGCTGGTCAGCGTCCGGCCGAAATCGCCTCTTTAGGGTCAAGGGTCGAGCGCAACGTGTCAGGAAAATCTTATGTCGAAGGGTGATCCGCACATCCGACATACAGTACTATACTCGGACTGCGGTGTACTGCCGGACAGCCGGTGACCGCTCCCGCTCTGGAGAAACATCGTCCCGTGCAGCGGACAAGTTTTTTGGAACCGCACGGTCGAGAGACATTTTCTACCGGTTTTCGCTGGGCATTTGGATCGTCACCTGTTGACCAGAATATCTGGAATTGTATGACTGCGTTAAAGGACAGGGCAATACCGTTCTTACTGCACTAAACTGTTCCAACTATCGCTTTTACGCTCATTGGACATTTGTGGTCTGTAACGCTGGTTATAGGAACTAAAAACGATCAGCGTCACCAGGAGCTGCCGCGCGCGTCGAAGATACTGTTTAAAGAGCCAAACTGACCACTGCCAAAAGAATTAAATATGCACTTTTGAGAAACTTTCGAAGCTTATGTCCCTGCGCGTACCGTCGTAATCTACTGTTAAACGGGCCAAAATGGAGACGTGCGTGTTGTTGCCTCCCGAGTTTAGCCTGGTGCTGACCACGAGCTCGGACCGTCGGGCGAGTCGCTTCTACGAGATGGGAGTCCGGGTATGGAGCAACGAACGCATCCCACGAGGGACAAAATTTTATCCGTTTCAAGGGACAATACGACTGGATAAACTGGAAGTCTACAGCTACTTGGACGATGCTGATGTAAGTACTCACCTATACTAATAGAACTTAACATCTCATTCCAGCAATGATAATACTAGGTAATTAACGTACGAATTTAAAAAATAAAATAAAAAATGCCAAAAATTTTAAAAGACTCGATCAACTAGGCCTATATATACATGTATGTAACGTGTTAAAAGTTGTTGTTCGCGATTCAGTTAACCCGACATGTTTTCATTATGCGTGTGAGCCAAGCGTGGGAGAAATATTCAAATACATGTACATGTATTGTATTTCTTCGGAAATTCGGAACCTGTTTTTATGTGTTTTGAACGTTCTGTGAGAGTGTACAGTACATCTGCATGCAAAAGTTTGCGTTGGGGAAATCTCCTTTTTATTAATTGCGAATCTAGCTACTGTACATGTAGCTTTTAAATTTTAACTATTATAGGTTAGGGGCCATCCTAAAAAGGACGTCGGAAAAAATTCCCCCATTTGGACTCCCCATTACACCCTGTCCGCATTGTGCCCGGTCAATCAGGACCCTCCCCCCCATTCGGACGTCCGAAAGTTTAAAAAATTGTAATCTATTCGGAAAGTTTTTCAAATTTGTACTTGGAAAACGTAAATTTTGTAGGCCTACTCTGAAAAGGTTGAGAATTTTGCCATTTTGTCCTCAGAATCTGTTGGAAATTTTGAAAATTTCTCCTCGGAACCTGTTGAAAATTTTACGAATCTGTATTCGAAAACAGTTGAAAATGTTGAAGATTTGTAAGCCTACTTGGGAAAACGAGGAAAATGTTTCAAATTTGTCCTCGGGAAAACTTGGACATTTTGCAAATTTGTACTGTGAAAATTTTAAATTTTGCAAATTTTTACTGGGAAAATTTTAAATTTTGCAAATAGACCCTGAGCATTTAAGTATTCTGACTTTTCCTGAACTGGGGGTATACTCTGTTTACTGACTTTTGAAATTTATAACCCACCTACGCGATATTGCACTCAATTTTAATTTAAATTTGGGAACTGATTTTATTTGGCATTTTTTTTAAGTGGACGTCCGAGTTGGCCATACCCCCCTCCTTCCCCTTGTCCACATTGTGTGCATGACTTAACATATCCCTCCTACCCTACATGAGGACGTTTTTTTAATGGCCCCTTATTTTAATCCAAATGTTGGATTTTAAGAATTGTTTCATTCGGTGTAATTTTCGCTTAGAATTTTTCGGGAACTATAGATAGGCCCATCATTGCTAGAACCACAATGGGCCTATACTAAAGAAGTAATTTGTATCTGTTTCTCTGCTTAATATGGCCTGTCTCGATGAACTTCAGTGTCTTTTCCAAGCATGCGATTTTTGTGTAATTATACACAGTAATAAATGAACGCAGGAATATCATTCGCAAAACATATACATGTATAACATGTAAATGTTCGTTCCTCATTTATTTCACAAGCTATTCTTTATGGATATGCCGTATACGGGACATGTATATACTGTATGTGATATTTTGAAGTATATAGTTAATTGAGAAAACAAGTCCAGAAAAAGTGTTTTAACGTTTTTAACGGAACGGGGCATGTTTAAAATATAAAACAGCGCACTTTTGTTTTGAAATACACGACTGTCAAGAACGATTCATTTTTTTTCACACGGTAAACGTTAATTTTGTAAACTGACGTGTCCATACGGGCATTAAATGGCCGTTATAGAAATGGGACGTTAAACATGCATGAATAACATGTTCTGTACAGGTTTTACGCGTTTTTCTAATTATGTATGTCATATGCGTGCCAATTATTTGTCTTGTGGAAATGTTGCATATAGAGCATGCATGAGCGTGACATGTTGGCACTATGTATTTTAAGTTTTGTTAAAGTGTGTAAACTATTTTCGAATCTTTTTAGCTCATGTCTAACAATCTTTGCGTGAAGAATTATATTCCACGTGAAGTGTATCGGAAAAGAGTTTGAATAGTTTTCACATAATACATTTACTATAGATTACGCGAGAAAGTCGGGAAATGAAGCTCCCGGCTAATCCCGCAAAACAGTATACAACTTTAGCTTGTATACTGAAATTCCCAACATTGTTTCTTCGCATTTTTTATACCACGCTATGGTGCACAAGTTGTATAAGAAATAAAGATTGAGTGTAAAAACGAAATTTAGACCAAGTTCTCATCACTTGTCATTTTTAGATACACTTTAAATATAAAGTGCAGTTTAAAATCATGTAATTGACAACATGGATAATCGAGTTGATCGGGTTGTATACATACGAGGTTCTATAAGAAGGTTTCAAAGATCATGGGCCAAATTGTTCTGGACATGCTTAGTAGTTTATGGGCATTATTGACATTAGTGAACCCTATTACTTCTGAAATGTTCATGTTCATGTATATATTATAGCGGAGCCGTCATATGTTTTTAAGCATATATAACTGTTATAAATATACGACGTACATAATAATATTAATAATAATAATAAATGCTTTATTCCAGTTTAGGAAAAGGCATTGAAGGGATGTATATGTTACTTACATCTACCCCGGAATACAGTCAGAATACATTGAAATACATTGCGCCTGTGTAAAATAGGAGAACTCAGAGAATGGGTAGCAGAATGTGTGAATTTACTGCTCTCAGTTGGGTGTTAAACTCGGATAATGTGGAGGCCATTACAACCTCAGAAAGTACTGCGTTCCAAACTCTGCTGACTCCAGGCCCAAAGAAAAAGTGCCCACAATTCTTTTTTGTTGTGTCACAAGTTATTTGTTTAGTGTGGCTTTTCCGAAGTGTGTTAGTCAATTTTTTACCCAACAGTGGGAATCCGGAAAAGGTTAAGTTATGATAGATTTTGTAACAACTGCGGTGATCAATCCGAAGTGTGGAGCTTAACACCCCATAACAACGGATTTATCGTGTGCACAAAAATCAATTTTAAAAATTGCATTCACGTGTTATCAATTGAAAACCTTATCATAGAATATCGAATTAAAATATTTTGATAAGTCACATGCATTACAGAGTATCGCGAAGTGACCAATAAATTGTATATAGCCTATAGTCAATTTGCATTAACAATGGCCCAAATAACAACCTGTAAAGAAGTACGCTGTAAACCTTCAGATTTTTGAAAACGTAGCCATTATTATACAAAGTACTGCGTATATATCATGACACTGCAAATTTAACATTATTTTGTTTAAGGCCCATGTTGAATTGCTATTACGCAATTTACAGATATCAGATTATAAAATTCCAATCTATATATATATATATATATATATATAGATTCCAAGATAACATCCAAGACTAATGACCATTTATAATTTTAAAAGACAACATTAGTCAGATTTGAACGGCCAATAAATTTGACCAAAGCCTGATGCAGCTGTCCGTTCGACGGTGACAGTCCTAGTTTCAACTTGAAAGTTGTCAATTATCCCATGGCATTCAATTTCACTTCAAACACTATAGCTTAATTGTTCGCGAGAAATGTCAAGGATCTGTCAGACAGTTGTCCCCTATGGAGATCGCCTAACAGTTTTAGCATACAAAAAGTATATCGTATACAATAGTATTTCAAAGTCGAAATTGGGACATTTTTTCACAGTTTCCCAGACTGTTGTCACGTAAATGCAAGGTTTAACAAAGTACCGCTGCGAGCCATCGTCATTAAAACTTTCATATACGGCAAAGGACGTTTTCATTGTTTATACAATGTTTTTTTTTAGAGAACGCGTGTTTACTAGACAATAAAAGGACTTTTAGGTTCATAAATAATTACAGGCTATACGTTGAAATTACGAGGAAGTTTGATTTATAAATGTGAATCTATATATAGAAACTGTTTTGAAATTTCATATATATATAACACGATATTGAAACTTGCGCGGTTCTAATAATTTTGTATATTAACGTGATCAGAATATGCGATTATTATACGAATATATGCACGAACATGCACAAAGTATATATAGCCTACATTTTGAAAATTCAAGAATATGGAAATGACGTGTAAAATGCAAATTAATTTCTTAATACGTGAAAGAATCACCCGAGTGTGTTATAAGCGTCATATTTTCAACAGTGTGGATGTAATAAACTTGCTTTATAGTGTTTCTATCACAGCTTTAGCATCCTAAATTTAAAAGCTCTATACTGCTACTATATTTCAAGACAACGTTTAATAAAGCTTAAGCTTAATAAGCAATAATGACCGAACATACAGTAGGTCTTCAAAATCAAACTAGCATCATAAACGTCGAGACATTTGCGCTTATGCAAATATGTCATAATTAGAAAGTCGCGTGTTAATTACCCGCACCTTTCTTCCGCCCCATTTCGCTTATAAGGTTTATAGGCCATCAGTAAATACATGATTGGCAGTCAATCAATTAATGAATGATGGATTGAGAATTAGGTCTGGAAATCAAACGAAATCTCGTGTCGATATGCAATCATTTACGCGTGTCCATTAATTTGTCATTTTATACAATAGCTTGCTACTGTTTATAAACAAAAACCTAAAGAGGCAATATTTGCGTTAAGGTAACCTATACTTAACCCGTATAGTTAAAAGGGCCCCAAAAAGCAATCCTTATAATCACTATACAACTGCATTTGCATGCATGCATCGTAAAACGTTTTTAAAAACTTTTCCTTAAACAATTGCGGCAAATGATTTTCATGCACAATTTCCCATTTTTAAACAGTATACCATCTTCAATAGTTTTTATAATATGTAATACGCTTTAACAACATAGCCAAATGTGTGACCCTTGGTGCATTGCAATTGTAATCTATCAAGTATACACTTAAAGTATATGCTTTTAACGTTATAATTGCATGCACGTTTGCAACAATATTATGTAGATCATAAAATGCACCTTATACGCCCTAAAATGTCCAAATCCAAACAACAACCCTGCACAAATACGCATGCATGTACTTTCGGTAGTAGGCTATACAACATGTGTATAAGAATATGCAGTATATACATGTATATATGTTGTTGATATTTGCCATTAACCTAAATTAGTATTAGTTCTATAATACTCTACGAAGCCGCAAACGTATTTCGCATATGGCAGTTTCACATAATATGCCCGTGACAAATTTGATATACAGTATATACATGTACCGCTGTAAAGATACTGAATTTTTAAAACAAAAAAAAAATTAAAAAAATAAGTGAAATTTCTGCGCAATTTGTTTTAAAAGAAACAATTTAGTTTCTAAAATTAAAGATGTTGCATAAATTTCATACACATGTATACTATACAGCTGTAGTTAAACTGAAATTTCTGCGCAATTTCTTTTAAAAGAAACAATGGTTTCATTTCGCATCCGATTTTCAATCGAATTTCATGCATTTAAAAATATTAACAATAGAAGGACAATGTAGCTGTTTTTACCACGGAATATTTTTTTCAAAAATGTGAATATTGAAGCAAATGGTCGACTATCTTTACAGAAATGTAGTTAAAAGTATAGAAAGTCAGTGCTCTATTTACGTAAAAGAGAATAGGAAATTACTGTATATATAGCAGTTGAATTTCGCGCATATCTTCGTCGCTAATTTATGCTAATTCGCTACATGGTTCGGAGGAAGCTGGTGCTTTAAATCTCATGTTGACTCAATCAGGCGGAGCCAACGATTGTCAATGCGAATCCTTCTGATGGATAGCGGATGAGAGTGTCATAAAATAAGTCACTCGGAAAACTAAAGCTAGTTACGATAAAAAAAAAAAAATGCAAGCGTGATTTTCAAGCCAATTACATTATGCATTTCGCAGCTCAGCGTTTGTATTGGGAGGTCAAGCGTGCGATTTTTAGCACCTAACTAAAAACCTATTCGAGCATCGGCATTATTAAATACGATTTAAAAATAAAACTCACAGCAGGTGCGCGTTTTTATTTACTTTCTCAAAACGTAAGCCGTTTTTTACTGCCCAATTTAAAAATCGGCATTAATTTCAATACCTCAGCTCCTATTATAGAATAATTGTCTCAATTCATAATGATATCCCGTGTTGCACTTCAGTTAACAGATAAGTAACCCCTCATTTTCCTCGCGCATAACTACAATGTATATGCAACTCGTCTAATTATATAATTCATTAGGGGGTTTTCTTAAAATGGTTAACAAATGTAGAATTTTTTCTTTTACTCTCAAAAAACAAGAACAAAAACTGGGTAAAACGCCTGTAAATTACTCTTAATTGCAATTTCAATTAAAAGCTTTTGTCGTAAACTTCACTTCATAAACATATTTAGGTTAAAAGTATGCCAACTTACCTCCCCCCCCCAAAATAAAAAAAGCTCGAGCATTTTAAAAATGCCACGACTTATTCTCAAACTGATTATCCAAACTTTAAAATGTTACATTCCAACTAAAAAAAGCTTCATACCATCATAAATGTGCCAGATTACGAGAACCGTGCTTTCTGTAATATTTGTTATCGTTACATCTTTTGGCATCGCTCATTGAAAAAATCTACCAAGAAAAAATGCGGTTATTTTCTTCCTATATAAGAAAATAAAATTGTTTAACATTAAAACATTTTTGTAAGCTTAGGCCTAACCAAATTCAGTGAAACCTCATTTTTATAAAAAGAACTCGCATAACGATTTCCGAACTCTGATATCACATGTACTTTCGACTAAAACGAATGAATTTTCGAGTTTCTCAGCATTTGCAATATGCTACGTAATTAAAACGGATTTTAGACAAGATCAAAAAAGGACGTCATAACGGGGAACTCCCAGCAGCACCTTCGCATTCACATACGCGTGGGGTAAAGGATTTCATCTAAAATTCGATAAACTTTAGTTCTTATCGTTGAAGTCATGGGTCTGCCTTCTGATATTACGAACTATACGGTTTAGACGAATAAATCAAAGATTCGTTTAACGAGGTTCGACAGTATGCACTAAATACATATACAATGCACTGTACATGAGGCATTATAAATGTAACATTTTCTATCTTTTAACGGGCCAAATAAAGTAATTTTCATCGACTTGATGGCAACCATGCAGGTGGTTTACGTTTCGTAGAAAAAGATTTCTTTGTATTTCGGATCAGCTTTTAAATTTATAGTTTGCAGGATTTTTGCGATAGGCATGAAACACGTATGCATGTACGGTAAGATGCAGTCGGTCCACGAGTAGGCTACATGTGCATACGCGGGCATATACAGTATATCAATCATATAATGGAAAACTGGATGATTTTTGATAGCAAAAAAAAAATTATTCTCAATAAATGCAGCCGGCAGGTGGTCTGTTATTAAATGCATTCAAAGTAATAGCAGACCTAATGATAATGCATGTTTCATAATAAATGGCACTGCGAATATGATGAGACGTAACCCATACATGAAATTACATACATCGTGTAAGTGAAATAGGCGAGCGCCGCAGTTGGTGAAAGTAGAGAAAAACATTCGCCCAAAAATTGCTTTCTCAGGACAAATGCTTTTGCAATAATAACCGTAATCAGCTGATTTGCATTTATCTTAAAATTTGGGAAAATAAACTCAACGAGAAATTTTAAACTGCATGCGTGGATATAATGACTGCTCGCAATACACTCGATTAAAGTGACGGAAGAATTCATCACACTCGGATGAGCGATTGCCTTTGTCTTATATACGCTCTTGTTCCAAGAAAACATTCAAATCCATGTAATTTCATTCTATACGGTAATAATGTTAAAAAAGTTAATTGAATTATCTAGAACTTTATTATTTTTTAAGAAAAGCAATTTAAAACGTATAGAAAAAAAACTCGCGAAATATTTGTTCGCATTTCTTCACTCGATCAATCTGGAGCAATTTGCTCGCAGAAGTGCGTATACGTTTCGCAGTTAATAGTTCAACATTTGAAGTAGGCCTACATGTACTATACGTGTATTCACTCTCGCTCATCGGTGCGTAGGCCAGAAATTGAAATCATAATTTCAGCGCACCTAAATAACCATTACACACAATTCACGAAAGAATAATTGCGTGTCAACAACATCATTTTGTTTTTTAAATTTAAAAAGTTGTAAAGTTTTTTTTTTTACCTTAGCCCCATGCGGTGCTTTATGACCTTCCTTTTCGTCCTAATTTCTCCATTAAAACTTTTTTTTCTTCCCATCACGAAGATCATCGCAAAATTCTTCATTTCCGGTAATTGCCAAGAGCCACGCTATATCATCACTCTTACCCGCATCTGCATAAAAAAGTAAAATTTCGTTAAGTTATTTCGCTTTTCGAAGAAACGTTTAAGGGAAAAAAGCTGGAAATGATCGGTAACATGTTCCGAACATGTAGGTTAGAAATGACGGACGTTGGTTGTTCCAAGAGGGAATCCGCCTCCCCGAAACCATATGTCATTCCAGAGTTCCAATTGGGTCAACGCCTATTATGTCCATGCAGAAAATCCGAAACAAGGCTAATTAGCTGTTGATAGATTATTAAATGAAGGGAACCCAAATGAAAATGGATGTAAGTATGTGCGTGTTAACGCATACACCAACGCCCATATCAGCGGGCCCATTTTTTTGTCTTTGGACGCAGATAGATGAACCAATTCGGCCATAAAATTCAATTGGAGCTCAAACGGCGCGGTTGCATTTACATAATCCTTATTAGCAATATTAATTCGCCAACTGAAATTAATGATAGTAGGATTAAATACAGGAAGCAAAGGGAAAAAGGTACGTGCATGCGCGAGGGGAACACCGATCGAGAAATCGCTTCATTAGGGGTGGTGCCTGTGGGCTACGCAAGGCCATACAAGGCCAGGGCAAACAAAAACGGCACTCGAGAATTGCTGGCCAAAAAAAATCGAAATCACGACGGTACTTCCTATTTACGGTTACACCGAACCAACGTGTTAACATATTGGATGTTCGCCGAAACACTCGGAAGTCACTCAGATATGTGTTGACTTTGAAGTCACTATATAGTAAAAACTGCCAGGTTTTATCGTTAGTTAGGAGTTTCGTTAACTGTTCCGAATGTCCATGTACAAGTGGATTTCGAATCCAAGACTTATAGTTATCCAAAATTGATCTTTCAAAAATGGAGCAATTTTATTTCATTGGAGAAATACTGAATTCCATGCCTATTGTATATATTGTACAAGCAAAGGTCCATTTTCTACATGGGACCACTCACTAAAACACGTACATGTACCTACATTATATTAAACTAGCGGATAAACACTCACCTGAGTCACCTGAAACAGCATGTATGGACAGAGTGAAATTTAATTTTAATTTGCAACGCGGTGCATTATGGATGAGCTATTAAACCGACACATATCCACCCATAGGGTAGGAATTCGTTGGCATTTTTTTAGTAAGAAATTTACTTCCGACCACTAGGTCGGAAGGTTGGTATTAGGATTACCAATTGTTTGCCCGCAGGGTGGCGCTAGTGGTCGGAAGTAAATTTCTTACTGAAAAAGTGCCAACGAATTCCCACCCATACACAGTTCTTCTTTATATATACTGTATATATACACTGTAGATAAAAGATAGATAAACTACTGTATATATCCAATAAATACCAATAACTATCAACTACATGTATATACATGTACATGTATACACGTATCATTAAGTGACCTATATGGCAATTTTTTTAAACTATCGAAATCTTGTTCATTTTTTTTCTTCCGAGCTACATGTATAGGTAGGCTATATAGCGATTAAGATAGTTTTCAGTTTACTCAAACTCGTTTATTGAACACGTCTTATACTGTATAGTTTCTTCAAATATGTCCCTGAAAATTCCCAAATTTCGCACTCGCACTTCCAGAGACAACATTTCACTGGAAAAAAAATCACACTACATGAATTTTATTGCCTCTCCCATTGTCCAACATTCCGCAGGTATAGTCACATTGTCATGCAGTGGAGAAATTTCCCAATCCATTCGTTTTTTTAGCCGCATTGAGTCACATACCGATGATTCGGAACTCCCAGGCTGACCACATCGACTCCTTGGCCTTTTAGCAATGACATAAGGATTTTCGATTTTTTACTAGAATTTGGGAAATAACGGATGCTCGTGTTTCACGCTTGACTAATTTAATCTAATTTTCGGCAGAGACGTCTGGTCAGTCGCCGTCATAAAATCGACAGCATGAATTAGCGAGTACATTGCCGTGCCCGGAGGACTTGTCCAAGATCACTCAACCATTGACCATCAAAGCCACTGGTCAGCGACGGCAATACGCGAGTTCACGAATTACGTCGGCGCATGGCACACGAAACGTAAAAAACCGAAGGGTGCACACTCTCCATTCCTCACTTTTATATCAAAAAAATGGAAATTCAAAATGGCGGTCGTGCGCTGTACGTATCACGTGATTTCGAAAGCAAAGAAAATAACACTACGTATTAGCTCTATATGTTAACGAGGCATCTTGACATCCACAAGGACATCTCCGCAAGAATTCGTAAACGTTTACTCGAAAAATGCCTTTTTTTTTTGGGCAATCTAGCACGAAACATTGAACGTTAATTAATTTCGGGCTCGAATAGCTGCGCAATTGGCAGTCGGAAAAAGTAGACCTTCTAGATTACTAATTGTTGATTAAGTGCGGTCAAATTACCCCGGCAATTCACTTTTCGTACGCGTTGTCAAAAGCTCACCTTGCACTATTGGCTCAAATTCCTTAACGGTCGAATAAACAGACTCGACCAATGGGAGTTTCCCATCCAATCAACAAATTAATACTTGTTGGCACTGTTCGATTGAGCTTTCATTTAATCGAATTATTAATATGGTGGAAGCCTCTATCCATTGCCGCGTTTACGAGCGAGACCTTCCTCGTTTTCTTGTTTATTTTTTTGAGATCGGTCATCAAAATTCGCCGGTGAATTGTTTGCTGATTCACTTCAATGACTTGCCGTTTTTACTTACTGGTCACTCTATGGGAACGTAACATAGATTCGAAATTATTAAACTAATGTTATGCAGTTTTAATAAGTTGGGGTTCAATTTGCCCATCTAATGTATTGACCATTTTTCTATTTCTGTTTATGTAAATGCCATCTGCTCATCCGCAAAGATGCTTATCTGTCAAAGGTCGTGATAGTTCCTGTTAAGCAAGTCATGATTGAAATCAATCTTTTTTTTAAAAATTTAAATATTAAAAACGTGTGGGAAGGGACAAAATGATCATCGTCAATGTCCGAATATCCAATCAAACCTATACAATTTATCTTCCGCCACTCAGTAAACGAATGGACCATGCAGAAATGATAATGGGAAGAATCTATTCAAAGGATTAAAAAAGAACAAAAATCCAATGTAAATTGGTCAGTTTCGTTTGGATTCATGTTTCTGTAACATTTTCCTATCCAGCAATTCTATCTGCTCCAAATTACATATTGTTACTCGAACCACCATCCCCAGATCAATGGCCTTTGGCTAACACCAGAACATGGCAGGACCCCTGTTCAAAACATTTCGTAAAAAAGGGGTTTTATCTATAGCAGTGCCACCTATCCGCCGACGGGTATCCACGCACCCAACGTATCATTTCGGGGGTCGTAAAACAGAGTTTCCAGCGCGATGCCTGGTAGCGAAACACTCCCCAGGTGCCACTGAAAACATGCAGTTATGATGATGCGGAGCAAAACCAAAAACCCGAAGCAATAAACTTCAAAAAGTGTGCAGCCAAACTATAACTCATCCGTTACCATTGCGGATGATCCGTGACAATCTTAGAGTAGCAAATTAAAATCGGCTACTGGCCATTTTTTGCCGAAAAAAATGTCGCTATACTTTTTTTTCAATAAAGAATTAAGTCTTTTATAGCTTATAAGCGGCGAGTTTTTATATGCAGTCCTTGGACATTCTGGCCCTCGGGACCTCAATTAATTATTTGAAAAAGATGCGAGAGAGCTCACTAACTTAGCATAAATATACGGTGATCAAAAGTGGACTAGGCGTCGGCCATATTGCATGTAATCCTAGGCAAGTAGCTAGGGGAGGTTAAGGGGGGGGAAACAGAAGTTAGCGGCCATTTCCATAGAGGTATCGTTCCCCTTGGGTCATGGAATCAAGTGTAGGGGTGCAATTTTCGGTTTTATAGACTGTTCGCTCCTTCGCAATGCTATATTAGACCTATAATTTGAAAAAGGCGTAGGCCTACCTGTTTGCAATTGCGTTTAATGCCGTCGTTTATAGTCAGCCACTTTGACCGCTGGCCAACAGCGAGGGAATTTGCCTTTGGCCCCATGCATCCAATATCCATGATCTACGAGGCTCTGGAGAAAAAATAAATAAAAAGAAGCTACGTGTATACCGTAAAGAAACAGAAGGCTAGCTGTAGGCTGCCTATCATAAACGGGCTATATACAAGTACATGTATACGTAAATGAAATTGGGACTATTCCAGAAGTATAACGTATGGACGCTTTTAAATAAATATTCAATAATGTTTAAAAGCAATTCCATTCGTAATTGTAAAGTATTCATCAATTTAAATGTCGGTTTCGAAGACTTCCAGGAAATATAAGAGCATATACACCGCATAATACGGTTATCCAATTATAGGACAAATTTGCAAAAATTTCCAAGTTTTCCCCGAAGACAAATCTGCAACATTGTCCACCTTTTCCCAAGTAAAAATATTCAACAGTTTCCGAGTAAAGATCTGTAAAATTTCCAACAGATTCTGAGGACAAATTCGCAAAATTCTCAACCTTTTAAGAGTATAAAATTGCAAAACCTTTCAAAATTTTCCGAATATTTTAAGTTTCGGACGTCCGAATGGGGGGGGGAGGAGGGGGGATCCTGATTGAATGGACACAATGCGGACAAGGGGTAGGGAAGAGTCCAATGTTTGGCAAAAATTGAGGACGTCTTTTTTGAATGGCCCCTTAATTAAACGAGGAATAAAACTATAACAAGATTTTTTTACATATGATTTACTATTGAAATTAATGTTGCTGTCATGATTTAAGACCTTTAAGCGATTTAACCATTTGATTTCTCGTTAATTGCATTATTTAGCAAAAACCAAATTAAAACGGATTCGCAATCTTTTGTTCACTTGGAATTTACCCCTAAGAAACGATTTGAAACGGTGGCACAAAACCATTAAAATCAATTCACTACAAGTTTAACGAATGGTTAACAAGTTATAATTAGCCAATAACAATGTTTTATTTTTACAGAAAAAAAAATAAAAAGGGAAAATGTAAGTAGTTTAGACAGTCCCGCTATTTTCTCAACGCTGAACAGCATGCAGGTCTAGCCTTTTAAGTGTTAATTAAGAGTTTAGTTTTCATCGAGTCTTTTTCAAAAGATTTAAAATTATACGTTAACAGAGCATAGAAACGATTTTTATGGCTGCTGCTTTATAGTGCGCGCGTGTTAATTAATCAAAAATAATGAGCCTCTGCGACAAAACAATGTATACTATAGTGTGAAATAATTTTATAGTTCACTTTCATACAGCCTGAAAGTGGCCACGATATCTTTAGGGCAATACAGGTTGAGTTTTTTGCTCCCGAGATGTTAAGAGCAGAAGAAACAGTGGGTTAAAAACAGCTCACGTTCTAAAGTTTTTGTATACGTAAAAATTGTTAATTAAATACATTTTAACAGAATGTCATATATCGCAGGATGCTATTGTGGTAGCATTTCATAACGAAATGACGTAAATCATTTTAAAAAATTTGGAATAAGTATAATGAAACGTATAGGTTATTACAAAAAATTAGCGGGTTTTTAAAATATATTTTTGGTAAGTATTACAGATAAATAGTAAATGACTCACAAAAAGACAGGGAAAAAGTCCAAGTTTAAAATGCGCTCTTGCAAACTTTACTTTAAACGTCTAGGTGGCAGCACGAACTCAATATCCAAAATGGCGACTATAGAGCAGAAAGCGTTTTGTGTGCTCGAGTGCTCGAATAGCATTGATAAAGACACACTTCAACGTGCATATGGGCCGAACAAAACTACCGAATAGATGTGTGTCATGTGATGCGAGGATCTCACATTGAACATGTGTGATGGTACTTTCTCATCATGTCTCATAATAATTGTATCTGTAATACTTTCCAAAATATTTTTTTTTAATACTCGATGATTCTTGTGCAATAAATAACCCTGTGTATATACGTTTCATTATGCTTATTCCAAATATTTTAAACTCATTTACTTCATTTGGTTATGAAATGCTACCATCTTTGTCGTTGCACCATTCACACACAGTGACATGCATATATATACTGCTGTGCAAAAAAAAGACGGAGTTTACAGACTTCAATATGCAGTTCTAAAAATTGTTGTACATACAGTAATTTGTCGCCATGGTAAGTTATGATTCAATGGTATTTTGCCTATTCGTAATAAGTTTTGAGTTTCTCATTCAGAAAAACTAAAATATGTCGTACACTTAACTCAAGTATAATTTTCGATATGCGTGTATTCCGAAAAGTGTCCCGAGCAAATTATGTAAAAGTGAAGCATTATTAGGACGTTTGCTATAGGTCAAGATGTACTTCCAATGATGAGGCTTGTCGCTTTAGATACAAATGATGCAATGCATGTTAGGTTTACGAATTATTCTCGGTAAAGAGAGCATTTGGCAACAGCGCCATGAATGCCTAGAAGCATAAGAGGCACACAAAGAGGTTGTCCACTTAATATTTTTTTTTAATTTGGTAAATTATTAAGCAGCGCATACAGAATATGAATAACTAATGGTTAAACTACTTAAAAAGTTAACACTTAATTTCGCACGCGAGAATTCCGAGCGAGGAAATCACGCAAATTGAACGTCAATATATGTAGCATCCAGTAAGGTCAAGCTGCCTAGCTTTCACCACCTGAAACAATGATGTAAAAAACTTTTTTGTCATAGGAAATGCAATAGAGAAAATTGACCATGCAGTTGCTGAAATTGGATAATAGGAAATTATACTTCGAAAACTTAAAACTCCCAGTTGACGTTATAACCGTCGACAGCTCGCGTTCATTCTTTATCAACCAAATGAAAATTGGATATTTCAAGTTTAGCAATGGCGGGTTTCTCTCGACAGTCTTTTTAACGAGTTTTTTTTGCGTATAACTTAATTCCTGGAGCACGATGGATCACGCAAATCGCTTATTCAGCGTGAAGTTATGGCTGTCAGTACAATAATAACGCTGGTAATTTATTTACAGACTAGAGCTTACGACCGTGAATCTACAAATTTATGGTGGTTATTTCGCTTTTGCCGTACACATTTCGGCACTATACATGCATGTACATCTCTATACGGTCAAATATAAGCAAAATCTTGAAAGAAATAAGAAAAAATAAAACGTTGCGCAGGATCAAATGCATTTCAGTAATTCCTCTATTAAATAAGTTCTGCCAGAGATGATGCTCGGATTTACATGTAGGCCTATGATCATCGGGTTTTAAAAAGAAAAATTTTGGAAAGTATTACATAAACAATAGTAAATGAGACATGAAGAGAAAGTGAAAATGTCCAAATTTTTAATCATACCAGCACGAATGTTCAATGTGAGATCCTCGCTTCACATGGCACACGCCTATAAGGTTGTCCAGTTCGGCCTATACTCGCTGAAGTGTGTCCCTATCAATGTTACTCGAGCACATAAAACGCTTTCTGCTGCATAGTCGCCATTTTGCATACTGAGTTCGTGCTGCCACCTGGGAGTTTACAGCAAAGTTTGCAAGTGCGCATTTTAAACTTGGACTTTTACCCTTTCTTTTTGTGTGTCATTTACTATTATATCTGTAATACTCATACCAAAATATATCTTTTCAAAACCCGATGATTCTTTTGTAATAGCCCTGTATAATTAAATACAATGTCATTATGGGGAATCTATACATGTACGCTTGTACATTCGCATGCAGAATTGCTACGATCAAGTTTATACACGAGTTAAATACGTATAACAATATGTTAAAGTTATTTAAGTATCTCAGGTGAAAAGCTCAGCTCTTTAACCCTCGACTTGTCCGCCTGCAGGAGTTGTCCTCCATTATTTTTTCTTAATGACAACAGTTTTGGGAAGCTGCAGGCTTCCGCAGGTGTCCGCATACCTTCTCCCGCAGTTGTTCGGCGCTCAGCTGGACGCCATTCGCCTAAAGTGGCAAACATTTCTAAACTTAACAAATTAAGGGAAATATTGATCCACGTGTTTAATCCCTGGACAATAGACGCTTTCAGTCGCAACAGATTGCAGCCAGATAACGGGGGCTACTTCCCTCGATATCATTCAGTCACATTCAACCGCGTGATAAATCACGAACAGCGAGGATTAGGTGAAACTTACTCGTGTTTCTATATACAAGTGCATTGTATATGCACTGGGAAAATTATACGAATGAACGAGGATACATTCGTTTCAATTTCAGCATTTTGCATAATACATGTAGTTTCTTATCCGGATATCAGAAACCGAATTCCTCGCTATTTCCGTTAACCTACGATAATATCCACTGGATAATGTGGCCATAATCAAAATTGGACGCATCATACTTGATAATATATAGCTATCAAAGAAACCCGTGCATCTACAGCTTATGGTGCAAAGCTTCCCCGCAATGCTTGCTAAGTTTTAGAAAGGAATGTTAAATCTACTGGACTGAATTTGTTTGACGTTTAGAAAAATGCGCAATGACTGCTTGTTTGAACAAACAAAATATTAGAAAATGTACAATATATATGTGAGATAATGCACGTGCAATCCTATGCTGTATGTGTAAACCGATATGCACATGTGAGTTCATGTTTTATTTGCTGTGTTTCTCTATTCTAATATCTGTTCTGGCTTCTACTTAATAAACAAGCCATGTAACCTGGTAGTATACGTAATATAAGTAAGTTCACTCGCCGCTTTTTTGGGTGATTTTGCGTTCTCAGCGCCATATGCAACGACGACCATGGAAACCGAGTCGTCAAAGCTGAACCTTTATCTCATTGACTTTCATAAGTGACTTGTTGCATGCGCAGGGCGTGGCTAAAAAAAGAGTTTATATTTGCAAACCAACATGGTGGCGCTACAGTATTTTCCCACCACAACATCAAAGGCGGCGACACGGAGTGAATCTACTTATATCACACTGTGGAGTATCAATACTTACTATATACTGCGATAAGCACCGAGTTTCTACAGTCATCACGCTGGAAGATGTCCCATTGTGTGTTCTCACACACAATTTCTCTCCATTCCCCATGCATTTCACAACCAAGATCGAAAGTTAAAGACATTCAACGGTGGCGCCATCTGCCTTCCCTCGGAGATGAAGCTCCGAGTGATGAATGGCACGCATCCTGGCAGTGCCATCACGAAGTGCATGTCCGGCAAAGAGCAGTTCACCGCTGAGGTATGTTCCGTAAGACTGCAAAAACGAGATAGTGGACGCTCATTGCAGCAGTGAGATTATGTATACGTGAGAGAGGTCATCCGGCGGAGGTGATGTATCGCTCACCGTGGCCATAGCCTTCTTCACACGTCGTTAATTCGCCCCTGTGGGGCTAGTGTCAGTGGCACGCCATACTGTTACCAATCCATCAAGCCGTGCTACGCGCATGCACATACACGTACCTCGCTCCAAAATGGCCCCTGAGCTTCCTCACGAAAAACGCGTCTAATTTCGTGATGGCACGACCATAGGTGGTCAGTGTAAACAAGTTCTCGAACGTGTAAAACCGCCAACCGGTAGCTCGGACCTTTGCGAGGAACGCAACGTCGTGACGTAACCCTACTGTTTGGTTAGGACAAAAACTCAATCGCGGGGGTCATTAAGTCCCGTGAAAAATCGTGAATGGTCAGCGTAGCGCTATAGATTAATGCGCTCCAGAGTTTTTGCGGGAGTTGCTCAAAGGTTTATTAATGAGCGGGGCAGAAGAGGGCGCTGGAGAAAAAAGTGATGGTGCGGAAAAAAGGCAAGGGGAACATATTTCAAGAGCTGTCGTCTGCACAATTGAAGATGCTCCATTATGTATGCACGTCCGTAATCGTATGCGTGTCCCGAAGAGTGTTGAGCATTAATTAGCGATGGAATGGCACGCGAGATTAATGAACCTTCAGGGATATGGTGTAGCTCGGAAGACTATTTTGCATCGAGATGCGTGAAAACTGAAATCCAGTGTTAGTATTATGCGAAAGTACAACATGTAAATTTATGAGACCCTGCGTTTTGCACAACGAAAACGTCCGTTACACTATATAAGTTTTTGAGAATTTTAATTTTCCCGTTGATTTTTATTAAAAGTAAATGTTTAGTAATCACAAGGGGAATGATTGACAATTCTTTAAACTTTTATAGAAAGGATGGAAAGAAATTACTTTGACATTGAAACATTTCTTATAAGGTTTCTCATCCGGGTGATTTTGGTGATTTTTCGACACCCCCCCCCCCCCTCTCCCCCCTGGTGAGATGTCGTGAGATTTGGCTCGACCCCCTGCTCCACCCCATAATTTCTCGTGAGATTTTTCAAAATGCGTATTTTTAGTGTAAATACGTTAATCTGTGCTTGATTGCATGCGTGGGATTAATTTGAAGAAACATAATTTGCTTAATTATTTTCATTTAAGACTAGTTAAGACTAGTATTTAAGACTAGTAAGAACGTAGTCTAGAATCACAGTAAGAAAATCGAACAATAAAATACTTAAATAGGATCCCC
>JAQGBX010001006.1:0-28332 GCA_034698745.1 Megaphyllum sjaelandicum
GCTTGTGTCAGATGGCAGCCATTTGGGTTTAATGAAAGAGTGGTGCAGACAGCTTCTTTTAACAGCACAAGCATTGGCCTGCTGCTTAAACTTGATTTTATAAAAATGTTGTACCACTCTGCCCCGTGTCCTAACCTATTGATTTCTATCAAGCTATCATTGAAGTCCTTTGATGATTTGTCACATGATTATTTTTATGTTGAGTTTAATGCTGATTTTAAGTGATTTAGTAAATACAACGAGGCTGTGTACTGATCTGCTAATGCTTTCAAGAACTTTAACTGAAAAAGTTATGCTTATGGAATATACTTATATTTGGAATGGTATGCTAAAATAAACATGCTTTCATACTGTCATGTTTGAGGTTCTCGCAGTTCATGATCATGAATTCGACGCACGAATCGATTTTATCCCATTTCTTGGAATTGTTGAATATCATTCAATGTGGTGTAAAGGCAAATTCATGGCCAATAGTGAACTCAATCCTTTCCCAGGAAACTGTGAATTCGTACGAATTTCAATAATCCTTTTCTCCTGTTTTGCAATATCCATTGCTTTTTATTTCCACAATTTCATCTTTCAGTCAAAGCTAATATTGTTTCTGGTATTCAGCCCGACTTCTTGGAAATTTAACTCTGAAGTTCTTTACAAGTTATGTGTTCCAAAAAGTTATCCCACATCGAAAAAAAAAAGCATTAGAAATAATTTTTTGGAAATACATTTTCTGCAATAAAATATTTCTGAATTTTTTAATACATTTTCTGCAATAAAAATGTTTCTGAATCTTTAAATACATGTATATTTACAAGTTATTCACAGTATAAAGATTAAAATATCCAAGTGCCGTTGCCTACATATGTATCTTTAAAACTATATGTTGAGAAATAAATGGAAACCTATTTTAAAATATATTTTGAGAAATAAATGGAAACTTTTTTTAAAATATGTTTTAAAAATCCACAAAATGCATCAATAAGGTTTATTTAATAGGATAGTTTAATAACATGTTAAATACATTTCGAAAGATGGTCTACTGTTCAAATGTTTCTAAAAATTCATTGCGCTGCTGATTGCGCATTATCTTATGATGTGTATTTTTTAATGTAACTAGAAATACATTTGGAAATATATTTTAACTATATGAAACAAAATATGTATCTGTGATGCGGTTTCAAAAATATATTTGGATAACACATGATCGAAATACATTTGAAAATACAACTCATGTAATACTTTTAAAAATGTATTTTTTCCATAATGCATCGTTAAATAATGCTTTTTGGTGCATTACTGTAAAAGATACCTTAATGCATTTGCAATGCATTGGGAGATTAGTTTCCTTAAAGAATAAAGTTTCTTTACAACATATTTTACAAAACGTATCAAGTAACCAAAATTTAAATTGTGATTTTAAAAAAATATATATTTTACTAAGAAACTTTGCAAATATATTTTGTATATCAGAACTATATTTTAAATGTATCTCAATGTGTTTTCATTTAGATGTAGGATGGTACTACCGGTATTTTACCTGTACGTACCTTACTTTAAATGAAATAATTCACTCTATATTTGTATCTCAAGCAAGTCAGACAAACCTACAAAAATAATGATGTTAAGCTTGCTTCATATATCAAATAGACATTTTTGCCCTATTTTTCGCTGTACTTGAATTGGTGGGTGGCAAAGGTAAACATGAAGATGTTTATAAATGTTTAGATCAAGAGTCAATGTTTGCGTTCTTTGCTTTTATCTGGAGAAATGGACTTTGCACAGAAGAATGCAATGTCAATACGCTTCAAGTTTCATCCAAGTATATATAGTAAACTTATAAATCATAAAATGTTGAACTATAAAGTATTACTAAAAGCTACATGCGGTACTTTGACATATAATTTTTTTAAAATTGTGCATCAAATCTTTCGAAAAAAATTTAATTACTAAAAACAATATGAAAAAATGGCCAGTCGGCCATAGATATGATTGTGAGCGAAGCAAAATAATATTGCAGTACATGCAATTTTTCGGATCATTTTCTGGGTATTTAATATTCGTGAAGAGCTGGTGGTACATACTCATGGTGCAAACGGTGCAAACTTACTTTTGTGACACTGCAAGTAAGTACCTTTTAGAGTACCTGTCCTGTACCCTCCCGAATTTTGATGTCTTATTTTTGCATGTTAAATTTTGACGCCTGTTGATGTTTATGCCCATCTGGACATCACACAAAAACCCAATTTTCGATGTTCATAAAATCATGATCAGTTCATGCTTATAAAAGATCTGATAGATCCACGCCCAAAAATTCTTATATTCTAAAAAAATTCTCATTTATTGATAAATTACGTCCTTGTAAAAGTGCAATAACACGTCGTAATATTGTTTTAGAATTTATTAAGTTCAATGATTTTTGGCCAAAAAATACAAAGTGAATAATTTGATGTTAATTAGCAAGCCTAGACTGCACATATGTTTACATTCAAGGAAACAGGATGTTCAGTGATATGTTCAGTGAATACTACGGTATATCATTTCTTTCTATTGTAAAATATACGTAATAAAAATTCCTTAGTTACATTTACGAAATCGTACTTTACAATAACTTTTACGACAAGTTTAGATGGTGGAGTAGACTACAGTATTTGCAGATAGTATCTTTGAATTTTGAAAAGATCGTGCTCAAAAATATAGGCCGCCCAACCCTTGTTCAGCTATTATCAAAAAAGGGAGAGAACTAGTCTGCAAGTGAAAATAAAACATGGCATGTTATACAAATAAAAGAATAGCATGGCACGTACAATTAGGTGGCTGCCACTAATTCACCACTTTATCCAATGAAAAAAGAGCCAACCCTATTGAAATAATGAAACGTAAATAATGTAAATTGTAAGTAAGGACGTAAGGGTCGTGAAAACTGCTCAATTTCCATTTTTTAAATTATCCAATCCTCCAGAAGAACAATAGTTTATTTATTTTAATAACTGTAAGCGTTGGGAGAAAAAAACTGACCAACTCGCATCGACTTTCTGCAAAGTTGGCTGAGAATCTCTTGGAATTCGATGATTTAATTTTCTCTGGTAAGGCCCATGAGGCTCCAGTTTCTGAAAAAGTCAATAAACACTGTATTTATAGCTGCGTGTTCAATGACGTGGATTTTACGACTCAAGTTTCATAAAAACTGGCTATTTGCTGATAACCCCTCGTGCAACCCAGATCTCGCAGATCTACTACTAGTCAATTTTCCTCATGCAAATTTGGGCACGTTAAAAATATGCAAATTAGACACAAAATGCACTTCGAGTTTGATCCGTCATAAAACGCGTATTGCGTGCTGCAGCTAAATAAAAAATGCTTTGTTTTCCCAACGCGAGGACTTTCTGGAGCACACTTTGGAGGGTTGGCCATGTACAGGAGCTAGACTATGAATTCAGTAAAAGATGAAAGACAAAGCGGATATTAGCGGAAGGATGGTCGATATATCGGGTATTGTTCAAATGGATTAATTGCTTGTTGGGAATTTCAGAGCTTCGACCATCTCCGTGCTACATTTCTGCAACAGGAAATTTATTCATGCAATGATGCAGCATAGCGACTTATTGTCAGATCTACTTCTGATTGCACGTTGGGAGTATACGTTGCAACCGCAGATATATTGTTTCTCCATCAATGCTTTTTTTCCCGTGAATTTCGGTCGGATATATCAGTCTTGTCTTCCTTCTCCACCTACTTTTTTGCCACTCGAGGAAATGTCGGTCAGCTCCATACCGGCTGTTTTTCACCGAATTTCCAGCAGCCAGCAAAGCGCAACCAACGCTGCCTAATGACTTGCTCATTCCCATTATCACGTGGCCACACCACTGCACCGTTACCCTTCCAGAGTATATGAACAGCTTCGAAGGAGCATTTGGCAGTCAGAACAGAGAAAGCCATGGATCTGACAACGCTGCTGTTACTGTTGGTAGGATTTGCTTCAGCCACGTCCTCCCAAAAAGCGAAACAGAAAACCGAGAATGACCAGAAGGGTGCGTCCAGTGATTACAAGAAGAGTGCGTCCAGTGATTACAAGGACCGGACAGGACCGGACGATAAGGGCAACAATTACATCCCGTTTCAATGGCAAGTGGAGATCATCAAGCGCGAGTACGACGACTATGTCCTTCCTGATGGCACCGTGTATCGCGTCCCTCAGGGAGCTGTGCCACCCCACAGGTACAAGGGCAGCGCCCCCTATGACGTGCCCTACTACGTCTTCAAAGGCGAGGGACACTCGGACCACACTTACGGCAACCGACCGAAACTGGTGGAAACCTTCGACCATCAGACGTTGGAACTGATGCTTCAGGATTGGTACGAGGAGGAGCTGTGGTCAAGAGGCTATGGCCGCAGGTACCCTACCTCGCAGGACTATTACGGAGATTATGATAGTGGCCATGGGGGAAATTCCGCCTACGCACCCTCAGAAAAACACGAGAAGACCTATGGCCGCAATGTCCAGCCATCTCCAAGACGCAATGTCCAGCCATCTCCAAGACGCAATGACCAGCCACTCAAACCGAGGTATTTCATGAGAAGCTTCAACGGCACGCAAAGATGGAGTGACAGGGATTACAGCCCGGAGTCTAGCAGGACATCATCTCGAGTTGCAGTCAATAATTACGGATCCAGTCCACAGATTGGACAATCTGGAAAACTAAGCCCTCCAAAGATTGGTGGTGAAAAGTTCGCATTTCCATCAGCGTCAGCGACGAATTTAAGAAACAATAACAAAGCTAGTGATTCAACCTCCAGAGTGACTTCCGAATCCGGCTTTAGACCTAGTGCTCATCCGTTTTTAAACCGGTTTCGAGAAAGTCTCACCAGTGACAACATTTATGAAAACTACAGTTGAAATGTGCATTTCACTCTTGCTTATAGGCCAAGTTGCCTTCATTGTCATTCCTTCTCATTATCACACGCATTTTCATTGTTGAAAAATTGTTTACTTGGCTCGATATCAAAGCACTCCTAGGCCCTTCTCTGGTGATGACGTCTGCTAACAATGGCCGTCAGCAGCACTTGGTATTTCGCACCATGTTGCATTATTATGGGCCAGTCAATAGGATGTCTGCAAATGGTATATGATACCCAAAGTGTTTAATTAAACGTTCTTGCATATTAATATTACACAAGAAAAGAATGCCATATAGTTTATATCAAAACTATGATTCATTACTTAAATTAAAGAAAAAACTTTGAATTACTTGTCATTATAAATGCAATGCTATTGTAATTTAACATAGCTTATGGTGTCTTAACACGTATGCGATGCATATCAAAAATATTAATCGAAAATTGTATGCCATGCAGACATCTAGTTGCTTGAAAGTTATTTCACTGAAATATGGTTTTGTCAATATTTCATAACGTGGGCTCTTTCCAGAGATCCATGACCATGACCTTTTATTGTTATAAATATACAATATGCATGTGTAAGTATCAAGTGAATTCAGGTGCACGTGAAATTTGGTGGTTGTTTTGTATACAGGAGGTATATTGTTTCTTTTAAAAATGAATATACATAATTTTTGTAATGACGTCACGATTCATTTTTGCCCATTCTTTGTTCATTGGTATCATTGTACCACACTTCATTGTTTTCTTGAATACCAAATTCTGGGGTTTCACTGTCAATAGCTGAAATTAGGGTACTGTAAAATGCCCTTTGTCATTGTCAATAAAATCGTATAATTCAGTCTTTTTTTTTCACAAAAATTCATGGCAAATACATTGTTTTCAGGAAAAAGGTGCCAAGTCATGAAGTCGACGTTGTCATGAAAAAGCTGCCATGTCATAGACAGGCACACCCAAACTAACCAAGCAAAACAAGGCGCATGCCACAATATGCGTAATCGAATTTTTTTTCTTTTTTTTTAAATCTAATCGAGTTGGTTTTTTTCTCATTCAGTTTATTGAACTTCGCACCTATAGCGTTTAAAAGATTCATAACAGGTACCAATGTTATCAATTTTGGCTTTATGCTTCGTAGGTACAGCCATAATGAAATAAAGGTGTGATAAAAGATGTCTGCTTCGTTTGTGCTTGATGTGCGAGTTGATGAAATCTAACGTCACGGATGATAACATATTCAATAATTTCATAAGAAATGATTTTTTTTGCTGTCATTATTCCAAGCGTGACGAAGTTAGATATGTTTTAAAGAAAAGATCGCGCCTTTGTAGTGTTTTTATAATTATAGACATACAGTATGTGCTTCGTAAATTGGCGTCTTCTGTCACTTTTTTCAGACATGTCATTTCAAAGACGCTGCGCCATTATTGGCACATTTACGCTTCATATGATGAACAAAGATGCATAAAAAAAGTATAAAAGTAACTAGCTGACATTAAACAACTGCCTTGTCATCAACAATTCTCGAATTCCGCAAAGGTGAAATATTAATGCTAATTACCAATCAATATATAGATATCATCTGCAATTACATGTATATATATATAGCTCTGCCTATATAGACTACTTCTAGCGTTTAATTAAAGTTCTTTCTTTGCTATAATTTATACTGTCAGTCTGTCATGTCACACACAATATACGGAAATTGGCAATATTACGGGATGTGTTTCCTCAAAATTCGTAAAAATTACATTCAGTGAAGACTGAAGAGAATTCTTTCGATATATACCTTCAAAAATATAACTTCAAGTACTGTCTTTTTTATTTATGGACACATTTTATGAAAAAAATTCAGTTATGGAGGCTGTCAAAAAGGTTTTTTTATTAATTTCAGTTTAGTCTGCTGTATATACATGTACATGTATGCAAGTCTACATGAAAAGTATACTGTATTTACAAATTGTTTTTTCCAGCAAGGTTAGTTATTAAAAGTATGAACAAGTTATAGTGAATAAATACAGTAGATTGAGGTTTTGTTCTCATGTGCATTGTCTAATTTCATTAATGTTAAATAAGTAAACATTAGAAAGCTCCCTAATATCGATGACCATGAATTTTCCATGATTATATGGATTAAGTTATCATAATTATGATTATGCATCATATAGTATACATGTATGTTACACTGTAAATTCATTGTTTGTCCAGATTTATAATATTTAGGCTACATTACAGAGGTACTTCATTGAACTCGGTGAACTGAATGATAATACAATGATTGATAATGGTTTTGTCTTTCGATGAACGACTAATTGTTAATTAAGTTGAATAGTTTTTATCTGCATGACATCAAAATGCGTTGGCAACAACCCCAATCCTAGCAGTTCGTATCATCCAGCAATGGCCCGAGTTTCGTCAAGGTTATACACAAACAAAATAAACTAAAAAAACGCAGGGCAGTTCTCAAGATATCACGCTCGAACACCTTCTTTTCAAAAAATTCGGTGGTCCGTTTTGATGATGAAGTTGAATTTCTTTTATTTTTTAAAGAAAAATAAACATGACGCGTTTGCGATCATTATCAACTACAATACATTATTGACACTCCCTTGAACTGTTCAATAGGGCAAACTAGGCTTAGCAAACATTCAAACTTTTTAAATCAAAATACGAACAGTTCGCAAATAGTACATTCCCTTTTATGACCATTCCTTGCATATATGGACAAAGATCTGCATTCAATAACATTTGGACCTTATTTGAATAGGGTCTTAAGAAGTCGTTGTCCTAAATTTGGCAATGCGTTGGGGTGAGTGTAGAAATTTGCGAACTGTTAAAGGTCAATGTGCGAAATGCAATATTAAAAACACAAAATGGATGAGGGTCAACATGTTTGTTCGGCAGAGTGCTAGTGCTCACATTTTGTTGTACGTGTTTATCGCTAAATTGCAATTAACAAATTTTGGTAAAATGTACCAACAAGAACAAAATGTGCTATCTATATGGAAACCCGTTATTTTTAATTCCGATTAACATACACTGCAATAATAATTAATTATTGTAAGCATCTTCATATTAAAAAGAGTTTACTTTTACTCTACTGACCAATGTGTTTCAAGAATTAAGTTCAGATTTGTTCATCTCCATCGCGTGTTCCATGAATTCCCACATCGAAAAGAAATTGCATTTGAATAATCCGTTTATTTTGAAACACATATATAATGCATCTGAAAATACATTTGGCGTTATTACGATGCATTTTAAAAATTATTTTGAAATGCATTGGCCATAAAGCAATGACGATAAATAAGTTTGGAAAATGCATTTTAAGATGCATTTTAATAGCGAGATTCATGTACACTTGTTCTATGTGTTTTCTCAACTTTCTCAAGAATTAAGACAAATTAATGTCGGTTTCCTTAAATTATTTTTAGTATGCACTTATCTTTGAAAAGATAAGTGCATTTAAAAACGTATTTGAAAATATACACAGATTGGAACATATGTAATGCATTTCAAAATACGTTTTACGTTATTTAACTGCATTTTAAAATACATTTTGAGTTATTAAATTACATTTTAAAATACATTTTGAGAATGCACTGACTAGAATACAATGGCGAGAATTGCTTTTTAAAAACAATGACTAAGAACACGTTTCAAAATGCCTTTTGAAATGTACTACACGTGTTCTGAACTACGTATATTTTCAACTGCATTTTTAAATGCATTTTTTTTTCAAGGTGGATTTACATTTGAAAAGCTAAGAATAATCTTTGGGAACAGGACCATGCATTTGTCTTAATTCTTGAGAAAGTTCAAAAAAACACATTTGGACATGTGTAATACATTTCAAAACACATCTTCCGTTATTAAACTGCCTTTTAAAATACATTTTGAAATGCACCGACTAGAATACACTGATTAGAATTGAATTTTTAAATGCAATGACTATTAAAGAATACGGTTGAAAATTAATTTTAATAACGCAAAATGCACATTGAAATATATTGCAGTTGTTCCAATCTATGCATATTTTCATCTGAAGTTTTAAAAGCATTTCTTTGCAAAGTGAATTTACGTGTACGTAATAAAAACAACGTAAGTGGCCAGAGCACAGCCATGCATTTTTCCTTATTAAACTGCACTATTAGATTATAAAAACGCAAAATGCACTTTGAAATGTATTGCAATTGTTCCAATCTATGCATATTTTCAACTGCATTTATTTTCAAAGTGGATTTACGTGTACAGTGTACATACTAAGAATACCATATGGAAACAGGATCATGCATTTGTCTTAAGCTTTCAGAAAGTTCAGAAAAAACACGAATACTAAATTTCAAAACACATTTTCCGTTATTAAACTGCGTTTTAAAATACATTTTGAAATGCATCGACTAGAATACAATAACTACAATTGATTTTATAATTGTAATGACTATTAAAGAATACGTTTGAACATGAATTTTAAAATGCATTATAATAACGCAAAATGCACTTTGAAATGTATTGCACTTGTTTCAATCTATGAATATTTTCAACTGCATTTTTAAACGCATTTCTTTTCAAAGTGAATTTACGTGTACTTATTAGAACAACGTATGGAAACACAGCCATGCATCTTTCGTTAGAAAGTGGACAGAAAACCAAAAAAAAAAAAACAGTGAAACCTGGAATGACCACCAAAAAAAAAATATGCTATGTTGGTCACTGTACACAGGTACACAGGTGGTCACTGTACAAAGAATGCCTAAATTAAAATTAAAATAACGAACATCTACACTGCACTTATGCATGTTGACTGTAATACACGTATTAAAAAAACCGCAAAACCAAAAAAGTACAGAATCGTCATGTCCAAGGGTTAAAGCAAGATGTAACAACGTGACTCATCCGTTATCTGGTCACTTTTTAAGGTATACATTAATTGGCAAAATTATGTAAAAATTGCAAAAAAAAGACAACACGCACTGGTCACTGTACACAATAGACAGGTGGTCACTGGTCACTATACGAAGAATTTTTATAAAGGAAATGTACACTAGAAAAAAACAATACGCTAAAACGTGGTCAACATAAACAGGTGGTCACATTTCCAGGTTTTACCGTATGTTTAATATCCGAGCAATCTTTGGAATAATCACATTAGAAAAAAAATACCAAATATGCATTAATTATGGAAAACCATATACATGTATTCATTATGCTAACAACATTTAAGTCCCGAACAAGTTTTCTGGAACTTACAACATTCCTCCAATGCGTTCCATCAGCTAGGTATTTTATGGATGACTCCCCTCCTATTTAGATTTGGATCGTGTTTCCTCTTTCGTCCGCCAGGGCCAATTGGAGCAGCACAGCCTACGGCACATTGCGGCAAGATGTGCGGCTCTGAGATATCAGTGTCCACGTCGTCGTAATCCTCGTTCATCAAGTTCGCTAATTTCGGCCTATGAAGGTGCTTTCCAAAGAGGTTTTTATTTCGAAACTACATCATGGTATAAATACCCGAAGCTCCGGCCGTTCTTTTGACCTTTCCTGGGCTAGCCAGCAGCAATCCTTGTAGAGTAAAAGTAAGTGGAAAGAACTTGTGATGCAATTTCTCTTCTAGTTAGCCCGTACCCCATGTACCTCCCAAATCGACCAGCACCATGAACCGCTTCCAAATACTTTTGGGAACAAGTTGGGGAAAGTTTGCACGAAACATGTCGTACCGATAATATTCGATGGAAACGGTGATGTCGATGCAACGTTCGTCGAATTCGATCGTTGCGTTCGATATAGCTTGGATGTTTTTTTAAAAAAATCCGAATTAATTCCGTTTTCGGCTTCTCTCAAATTGATTTTAATGATCGAGCCCTCCTTGGCAACACACTCTGTTAGGCTTAAAGTAATGCATCCAAAGTCGATGCAAGAATTAGATGCATGACAAATATATCAGTCGCCATGTTGACCTATATGAATTGGAGCTTGCTGAAATTATATTGTCTACATTGATATAATGCAAAGCTGATATATGCATAATGTAAAGTATTGATCGTGGAATATAGGAGGAATATGTCTATGCGTACCCTGCATGCTTACAGCCTTGCTCTGCTCCAGGAAGTCTTACCTTGCAAAAAATCATTCAGTTTGTAGTTAAGGTTTTGTGCATGAACGTAATTCTTGAAATTGACGAGTTGTTATTAAATTTATCAGCTTGGTGCATCGGGGTGTTTGGCCATTCCTTGATATGGTAGGCGTGGTGCCTTGATCCAAGGACATTCAATTATGTTACATACAAAACATTTACTTATTTACCAATTTGATTTCATATTCGCATTTTATGTCTGTTAAATTATGGCATTTGTCATTTTTTGTCTGTTAAATAATGGCATTTGGCATTTTTTTTTGTCTGTTAAATCAGGATAATGGCATCTGCTCCTTGTACACCAATTTGGTTTTGAATTTCAAGAATCAACCTTGCGTACAAATTACATGTTCAATGATGAATTGAATGTAATTTAAATCATCTGCATGGTTTTGTGGAAATGTTTTTATGCCATTAATTTAGAAGAATCATCAAATAGTTAGTTTGTGTTTAAAGATTTAATAATATCTGAAAATATCTTTCCATGAAAAGAAAATTGTTACCTTTTGCAATAAGAAATTCTCAGTCGTTTTTGATAAGTCAATGAAAAACTTAACAAACACAACACTGCATTAATAAGTTTAAAAATGAATTAAAGAAATGCATGGATTATATTAATGGTCGATATTGCCATTTTCATCTGAAATTAAGGTCAATTTAGTTACTTTCATTGCAATCGATGAAAATCGAGTATTTCAGTAATTATGTTCAATTATCCTGGAACTTCACCTGATTAATCTTGCATCTCTTTGAATGTTCTGCAATATAGAATCATTGCAAAGCCATCATAGTTTGGCATTTTACCATCAACTAGTAAAGCAATAAATTGATAAAGTACTGTAAAACTTGATGGGTTTCGGTTGAATTAAAGTAATAATAAAACGTTAGACGTTGTTCGGCATCGTTAGACGTTGTTTGGTCATCAAAAAATACATTAAAAGGTAGAAACTAAAATGTAAAAGATTAATTACTTAACCCATTTTTTATGATATATAATAAATAGCATTTGGATTTAGTCACTAAATACGAATATAATATTAATAATATGTTAGTGAAATTATGTTTTACTTTCTCTTTAAGGACAAATTTTCAAATTATTTTTTCATATAGGTGAACATGCAGGCAATTGAGTTACTGTTTGTTTGTGTAAATCAACACTAGTTTTAAATAGAAAGCATACCACAGCAACCTTTTATTACCCATTATGAGATTTATAGGAAATTGTTTTATTGAATACTAATTTATTACAGTGTACTAAGGGTAATGCCATATATTCACCACACAGTTTTCTTATTTATGGACCATGCATTACACAATATATCATATCTTGCAATACTTCGCCTTAATATGTGTAGTAGCCAATAAAATTGAAGCCAAAAATATTTTAAATACATATACAGTAAAACCTGTTTAGAGTGACCACAAAAAATGCTATTTTGGTCACTTACACAGGTGGTCACTATACAAAGAATGCTTGAATTAAATTAAAATAATGAAATGTACACTGCTTTTATACATGCAGACTGTAATACACGTAGTAAAAACCACAAAACCAAATCATCATGTCCAAGGGTTAAATCAAGATGTAACGTGACTCATCTGTTATCTGGTCACTTTTTAAGGTAGACTACATTGGCAATGTAACACACTGGTGACTGTACACAATAGAGTGGTGGTCACTGGTCACTATACAGAGCAATACTTTATTTCGTGCAAGGAGTCTCAGCTCCTATGACGTTTACACTTTTATATATGGACATTTTGTATGTTAAGGTTATCATTGAACCGTTATAAATTGTATAACAGAAAATGTATACTAGAATAAACAATACACTAAAAAGTGGTCAACATAAAGAGGTGGTCACTTTTCCAGGTTTTACTGCATAAAGTTATTTATTATAGATGTAGCCTATTGTTACTGTATATTGAAATGTTTGCGAAATATGGAGGAAAACCGCTGTACTCTGTACATATGAAACAATATTGTCAGTACAATAACATTTAAAAAAAAATAAAAAATAAAGATGGCTGGATTTCGTTTGATTGCAAATATTTTTCCATTCTGATTCACAATTTCACATGGACCCTATGTGCCTTTAATGTGCCACATGAACCCATGTGCCTTTAATGCTACAAATTTCGAAATTATCTCACGATATACATTTTACATACTTGGGAAATGTTTTTTTCGCCAATTTAGGATTGCCATCTGCTTTTTCTCCAAATGCATAACAGTTTTTTACGTGTCTATTTTGTTTTTGTTTTTAAATTATTACATGGAAATGTAAGATTAAAAAAAAAGTAATTGTTGCAAAAATTAACGCAGAAATGTAAGGAATGTGAAAGCCATGGAAGAAAAGTTGCATGAAAAATGGCAATAGTTGCTTTCGAAAATTCTAGCTGTACAGGAATTTGGTAGGTAGTAATAAAAATTCATGCATGTAATTTTTCGGTTTTCTTACTATACTATGAATATAGGCCCTACTTGAAATCTTGACAACATGTCGGAAAATTTACTTATCACCAATGGAAGCACGGTTTTGGAAAATACAAATTCATCTGAACCTGTAGTAAACAATGGCAAGGTAGGCACAAAGTTATTTCAGAAAATATTGTTTGGTTTTGACAGAAACGTTCCAAGTTTGTTCACCATGCCCACAAAGAATTTGTAACAGTTTCCGTTTTATTATCAGGAAACTTTACCTGACTCTTCAACCGGTAATGATTCCGAGTGTGGTGCTGGAGCAGTTCCTCTGACAACAATTAAGGAGTACAATGGGGATATTGTTGAGGGGATTGATGGAGTCAAGGCAAAGGATAATGCAACTCAAAAATTTAGCAAAAAAGATGATGCAATTCAGAGAGGGTATGAAGTTGTACCCAAGGCTATAGACGCTAATCCTGAAGTTTCTGGAAACGGAACTGTTGAACGAGTTAAAAGGAAGTATAGGCGAGTTGGGAAATCGCTCGAAAGGGTCATCCGACAATTGCCACGAAGATCAATCAACGGAACTTACCCAAAATATGCTCCTGTTAAAAGGCAAAAACGTGTCACCGAAAATGGTTTAAATGAGTTTAAGAATAGCGATAGTTATGAAGAATCTAAAGATGAGGGCGGTCAGCGAGAAACCCATTTTGCCAATAAAACAGAATTACTCAATGCTTTACCATACCCTTCATCATCTGCAACAAATTCAAAACAAGGAGATGCAACAATAACTCGACCATCAGAAGTTTTTGAAATAGAAGGTGAAACTGTAAAGAATATTTTAAGTGAACCCAGTTCAACTGAAAAGGCTGCCCAGACGATCAATTTCTCACTCGTTAAGAATGACCATGCCAAGAAGAGTGTTTTGTCCCATTTTCAAATTATGAGACGTGTTCTTAATAGGAAAGCATTGTATGATGCATTGCTGGTTGATGGTATGTACCAGTGCCCCATTTGCCAAGTCCGAAAAGAAAAAGCACAATATCTTCTTCTTCATTTAAAGGGGCATCCTGATCTCACAAAAGTTTTTGAACAATTCCAAGCATTTGGTTATCCCATGGATGAAATCGAAAAAGATAATCCAGATCTGCCAAAGCAGAGTGCCATTGTGGTTAAAGCTAAAAATCCCAAGGTGGAAAAGTTGATATTACGAAAGAACAAGGCTAAGCCTATCATCAATGAATTTGGAATTCCTATTTTGCCTCTTCCCAAGCCGAAAATAAAAAGAAAGAAGATAATCGTGAAAAGCAAACCTGATATGCAGAACAAGCCGATTGAAATCAAAGAAGATCCGGTGCCGTCGACGGCATCCAAACTGCCTGGTGATGAACCTCCCAATGACCCGCTGCTCAATCCTAGTCAAAGTAAAAAAATGCGCAAACGTAAAGTCCCCATTAAAAGGATTTCAAAGAGATGGCAAGCCCCCGAAACGTACGAAGAGCCCCCCGACGATGTTATCGTTGAAGTGAAAAAACCTCGCCTTGGAGTCAGCCATTCAAGAGCCCTGGATCCAGAACTTTTAATTTATGTAAAGCAAGTGATGAGAGAAAAAGTCACTGAAGACAATCCACACACATGTAAATTTTGTGGTAAGACGTTTTTAAAAGGACAGGGCGTTTATGCCCATTATTTTAAGCATTCGCGCGCAAAGGCAATGAAGATGGAAGTCGTCCCCAAAATTGAACTGCCGCAAGATCTTAGAAATGGCGATTCTGCCTTTGACGATTTACTCCCAGTCAGTGACAATGATGATACTGAAAGAAACAGAGATACCGACTTCTTAACATTGCAAGAACTCGAGACCAATGTAAATAGACTCTTAAGAAGCTTGGTGAAGGACACGGATGTTTTGAGAAATCTCGGTTGGCCAGAGAGGAGAGTCAGCGATTTAGTCATTGACATTTTGGAACGTTGCAATCTTCAGCCGGCTTATTGCGGCGTGAGTAGGCTTTCTCAGTTGCAATGTTTGAGGAGAAATATGGGCAAATTGTTCAGATTTTGTATTAAGGAGGAGGCCATGGAAAGATATGGCTGGGACATCAAATTGGTAGACATTGTTGTTCGGGAAATGATAGCTACTGAAGAATGTCTGAAACTAAATAGGGTTTAAAATACAGTTCACTTGTAATTGCCCATTAAGATGAATTTAAACTGGGAACCTGAATAAGAGTAGTTCTTCATAATATCAATTTTCTAATGCTATTCCTGCTCAAACAACTGATGTAAATATTAGATGTACTGATATAATTATGTACACCAGTATTTCAATTAGAATACACAGGCCTAGTCTTCATAATAATACAAAGAGGTGCAAGCCATAGTCAAAACCTGATGATGCTTAAGGCATTTTAATCTGCACAGGCTGCTTCTAAGATTAAACAAGTTGTGCAATTCGAAATTAACATGAATAAAAAGGATGGAATTCTTAGCAAAAATGGAAAGTTGATGGAAGCATTGCCCAGGATTCCAGACCATCATTAGGAAATAAGCCACTGCCTAATATACTAATTTACAAAGCGCCTGAACCAACACCTGTGCCTATGCAAACTTTAGTTTACGTATAATATTGCTGAAATTGGGGCAAAAATCAAAAAATGATCAATCAAAAGATTTTCATTGATGTTGGCTTTGGAGTTTGCTAATAATCAAACCATTTCATTCGCTCCCAGATATATTTCTATAATAAGATATACTCTTTATAATCATTGTTACATATTTCAGCGCATTAAGCAGTTTATGATTAAAAAATTTAAGTGATATATCACTTATATTTTTGCAGAAAATTTAGGAGTAGCTCACGCGAGTGCCTTGTTCAGTCGGTCATTTGGGTTTCAAATGCTTGCTAGAATCTATTTTGAGATTTAGCTTTGTTTTCACGCTTTTTGGCTGAACATTTTAAAGCATGTTCTGATTTGAAGTATGCTACTTGCGCCATTATCAAGAAGCCAAATAACAAGATTGTATTTCTGTTAATGATGCATTTTGCAATCGACCTGATTACACACTAGTCTGTTGAATAACAGCTGCATTACAGTTTACATTTAGTTTTTATTCCCCACTTTTAAGCACAATCGATATTCTTTACCGAATTCCAAGTCGTTCATTTCTTATATAATGTGATAGTGCGTTTATGACCAAAGAAAATGATTAGATATCTATAATTATATTAATTGTTATTATGTTAAAGTGATTAACAGTACTTTGAAGCATCCAGTGCATAAATTTGCAGCGTCACTTGTTTTTGCAAAGTTCATGTTAATTTTATTTTAAATATATTAGTGAAAGAACCCATCACTAATTAGTAGTCATTATACATTAGCAGTGGATTTTTACATCTTAGAATTTTTTGAAGTTTTGTTTTTCATGTGAATTATTAGTTTAATTTTGCTCTACCTAATTGCGGTGTTAATTAAGTGTATAATTCATGCATTGGTTCGTCAAGTTATAGATATATATGCACACAGTTATGACCTTTGTTGTCTGAAAAAAGTATTATTTCTTCAGCATTTTTGCATCCTTTCAAGTTAATGTATCATTGGGTTGAATTCATGTATTTCACAATTGTAAAAAAAAAATGTGATGGTAGGTTGCTTCACAAATTTAGTTATGCGCATGATTTCAATTCTTTGTGGAATGATAAGGCTTGTTTGTGTTGCGTGGCACACATTCCAAACGTTGTGGAATAAATTGGTAAAACAAATACACGTAAGTGCATTTTTATTACACTGTTGAAATAATCCGATATTGCCAAATACTGAATTCATTGCTGAATTAATTCTGCAAGGATTACAAAAATTCAGAAATGATTTCTGAATTCTACAGTCATTAAAAAAATTCAAATTTTATAAACTTGTACTTTTCAAAGTACATGTAGGTGTCAGTAACTGAATAACATGATAGGTAGGCTATAACGGAAGAATATAAAAAAACGAAATAAATTGATATAAAAATTAAATTATATCTGTCCATGAAAAATTATCTACTCTTTTTTAAGAATATGACTGATTATTTTTGTTCTTTTTGGATTATTTGAAAATGCATGCATAGAAACATTCATGCACATGAAAATGTACATGTACAGTATGTGCACCATATTAACTGCAGCTTGTTTTTCAAATGTAGTAATTAATCATTTTAATTGTTTATAAATTGTCAGTATGATAAGCATTGTTAAACTAAAATTCCGTTTCTCATGAAGAAATCATGTAGAAATTTTCCCATTGAAAGTAGAATTAAGTCAAGCTCTCTCTCTCTTTCTCTAAGGATAATTAACAAATTTGTCAAATTTAATTTATAAATGAAACAATTTTGTACAAATAGCTAATGACATAATTCTGCATTAGGAAAAAAATACTTTCCGAATTTAGTTGCTTTAGAAATTTCTAGAATAATAGGTACAGTGCATAGAGTATAACACCATTCCTAATCAAAATCCCTACTACGTGCAAAGGAAGAATTTTAGAAATAACCCTGATTATAGTAGATTTATTATACGGCATGTTAATGTATTTCTCCAATTGTCCAGGATTTAGCCCTTTCAACCTTTTGAATTGATCTTAATCATATTTCAGTATTAAAAATAAATTTTATCCTCAAAAGCTGTTTGATTAAAATAATCTATAAAGTTGGATTCTTATGACTACTGAATAAATGATTTATTAAGTCGGGGATAATTATTTAATCGCCCTTCTGACGATGCAGTGGGAATGCAGTATATAAAATATATATAATTATTTAATCGCCCTTCTGACGATGCAGTGGGAATGCAGTGGAAGAATAAGTAACATGAGCACCATCTTGGTCAATGTTCCGAGAATGTCTGGAAGCAGGGCAGCCAATCTGGATTTTGAAGTTGAGAGCTTTCATCAGTTAGCCAAGCATAATGGAAATGCTTTTTAAATTGTGTTTTGAAGGTAGCAGTTGAAAAACAGGTAAGGTAACCTGATTGCAGTTTTTCGGCTCTTATTATTATTATTACAGTCCAAATGAAAGCTATATTAGCTTTAATAGCTTGATGCCATCAATACATTAAACAGGGAACATAACTTTGTCCAGTCTGTTTTTGAATGAATCGACACTGTCACAATTTGCAATATCACACTATCTGGTAAGCGGTTCCAGGCATCAATCACATTATGACCGAAGAAATGTTTCTTTAGGTCAATACGAGCTTGATCCTGGCTTGAACAGGGCCAGTTCGTGTCCTCGCGGCAACACCTTTCTTACAAGCATAGTCATGGCAGTGAACATCGAAATGCCCTTTTATAATTTTGAATGCATCAATGAGCATTCCACGGGTTCTCTGGCCATGCCAGGTTGTCAGCTTATGTAACTGACTGGTTAATTTCTCAAAAAATTCCCCATGATGGAACTCCTTGTCTTCTCATTCTTACCATCTCATTGTGTGCTTTGCCTCGACCTCATGACCTTAAACTGGTCTTGGACGTTGATTAACTTCTGTAAAAAATGATAGAAACACCTGATTTACATGTAGGTGTTGAGAAATCTTAAGACTGAGCTAGTTGGTCTAATTGCAAATAAAATTTTATTTGATAATTTAAAGGAAAGGTAATTTATCCCTTCATTACATGAACAGTATACATAGAGCTGCAGTTCAACACAATGCTACCATAGCGTTCAACAACTGGATCAATCAGATTCCATTTTAAAAGAACATGTGCACCAAACATGGTTTGGTGCCATCGTCATCGATTATGTAAAAAAATTAGCAAACTTAAAAATGGTGGAAAGAATGAAGGTTGCCAAATTTACTATTTTTTAATGCTTTTAAAAATGAAGCATTTTAGGCATTCACACAGAAATCTAATGGAATTCATTCATATCAATATGGAGTTTATTATACAAATACCATAAGCTAAGTACTATTTATCTTTTCTACATTTGTAACCCTGTTGCATTTCGTAGATCAAATACTAGCTTGGAGTTTATAAATAGGAAAAATGGAAGAAACAACGTGTAGAAATGAAACAACTGGCTTCATGATAAATCATTACATGAATTTTAAGAACTGGAATTCCTACAGAAACTCCAATGTAAAGTTAAGTATGGCTCATTCGCAAAAATTACAAATAAATGAGAAACACTCATCCAGAGCACCGAATAATTAATTCAAAGGAGAATTTGATCGTGTGATGGCAGATATCTACAGATATTTACAAAGGAAACTATGAGGCTAGAGGAACTAATTTGCTGAGTGCAACAGTAAGCTCGCATATAGCATCAAAAAGTATTGATTTCTTATCTAAAAGCTTTCAAATATCTAACAAGACTGGCTTCTTTTCTTTTGCACATTTAGCGACAGACTGCATCATTTTGATGAAACCGGTGTCCTTGGGCTTCTCCAGACCTCTCAAAAGGCGATTCTTCATGACTGCAACAAACTCCTTGTTACTGAGCTGACCGTCATCTAAAAGTGGGATAACAGTATAATTACAGGTACTTCCATTACAAAGTATGTAACAAAACAATTGTATCTGTTGCGTTAGCTTAAATTATTGGTTTTATGTAACAATTGCGTTATAAAACAAATTGAAAAGACATATTGTTATCCTTACTGTTGTCATCAAATATTGTAAATACCACATTGACAACATGGTCGTCTAAGTCCACGCCAGCAACTGTCTTTGCCACATGTTTTAAGGTAACTAGATTGTTTAAAAATGAAATTCAATATAATAAACTTGATGCAATTTGATCAAGTTTTTTTTTTAAAAAGTAGTTATTGTTGATCACTTTTTAAATGAAAAATAATATCTACAGTAAATCAACTAATAGAAACTTTGTTTTTTAAAGTATAACATTTAAATATACAGTATGATATTGCACTTGAACATACCTGGATCAATAGAAGCACCGGCAATATGATAAAATGTCAGAGCCGTGTCCACATCGTTGATGTTATTCAAGAAGTGAAAGAAGTTAAGGTAGTCAGACTTGCTAATGCCCTATTTAAGAATAAAATACAATATGCATTATATCAATTAAAATTAAGGTTGAAAAAAAATAAAATGGTAAGGCATTTGGCAGTACTTGTGGTGCCTCTTTGAAAGCGCGTTTGACTCTCTTCAGCATTTTAGTTTTTCGCTTGTGGTTTAATCCTGCATACGTTAACAAAAGTTCGGCAAATTCCACCTCTGTGATTCGCCCACTCTCATCAGGGTCTTTCCTCTGAAACTGTATTTGAGCAATTTAAATCAAGCAACGATAAATGAATGCAGTAAACATGCCATTTAACATAAGAACATTTTTTCACCTCAAGGCTTAAAATTTCACTTTGAAGTTGTTGTTGAAAATCCAAGAATTTCTCGATGGTAAGTTTTTTATCAAGGCTTTCTCCGAAAAAGTACATGCTCAAGGCACTGTTAACCCCCATGAAAATACTGCCTGTATTTATGTGGTCCCGGTGTCGATTGCCAACACTGGTTTGATTACGAAGAATTGTCTGCACCTGAAAATGAACTTAGTTTTATTCAGCATCCAATCTACCGTAAATGGGATGATTCAAAATTTTGTCTAGGGACTTCCACAAAAGTGACATCAGTTAACAAGAAAGAAACATCAAAATTTCACGGTGTTATTTATGGATTCATCTTAGTTCTTTACTTATAAATTAAAATTATATGTTAACTTGTACGTTAAAACTATGTTAAAAATAATACCTTTTCAAATTCCTCATGATCAACGTCGCCGTCTCCATTCAAGTCAAACATTTGAAAGGCAATTTCAAAATGTCGACGTGAAGCTAGAGAAATAATTCATTTAATTCAATTGAAATTGAAAAAAATAATTCGGTATTTTTTTCCTTACAGATATGAAAGCATTATTACTCGTTTTCTAAAATACTAACATTTTAAAGAATCACAGAATGTTTATTTATAACCAAACAATTCGACTTTCATAATTTTTTACTAATGTCTATATCTAAAATGTTTTGATATTTGTCATGAACCATGGTGTTACCAATTTGATAATCATCACTTGAATATTAAATAGTAATTTATCATCATTCAATCAATTTATTTCATAATGAAGTCGACTTGTAGTTTGCATTACATGTTTAATTTAACTTCCATTCCTGGATTCAAATGCAAATTTACTTAATGGACCATAAGAAAACATTGTGTCACGATATCACGTGACTTTATTGTAATGAGGGAAATTTTGATAACCTATGATCATATTTTGCATAGCTCTACAAAATGTCCGTTTAACCATTCTTTCATGTCTATCCTTTAGATCTATCACATGGTGCCAAACTAATTCTTATTCCATTATTGTTCTACAAATGAGTTACTTACTTGACAACACAGTTAGCAGAAAAATATAATCTGAGAAGGAAATAAGACCCCTGCTGCCAAGTGTATAGAAAATGCTATCAAAATCCAAGCTGGTCTCTACTAAAGTCCCGTCAGTCTAGGGTCGACAATATAAAAAGACAGAAAGATTCATCAATCGCAATACGTGTTTGATAATGATGATATTTACCGAGTTATTTAATAAGTAATTATCTAAAAACAAAATTGTGGCTAAAATAAATTCGAGATATATGTTAATGGCATATCAGTAGGGGAAGAAAATGTGTTGAGAAAATTGAGAAAATGGTGAAAATGGATGCTAATTAACGCATTCGTATCACAAATATAATAGGAGCTAAATCAGGCAATAGCACCTAACGCTTCTATGAGACAAGTAACCATTGAAAAGTCATGCAAAGAACGGAAACCGGATCAGGCAAGATGCTAAAGAAAAAAATCTTTTAAAGCTTATAGAACTGTGAAAGTATTTACCACGACTGAATTCTGCAAGAGAAGAAAGGGAAGAGGTTAGACATTTGCGGGGGAGAATGAAAGCGACCCAGTTTGATGGAAATTATGACGTAGAAGTCATCAAGATAAAAAATGTATATCACAAAAAATTTGAAAATGGGATTAAAAGGATTTGGGACGAATGGCCATTTGACAAAATTTGATGGCATTTAATTTACATCGAATGGCAACACCAAAGCAAATTCAATAAACATATACACTGTAGATAGCACATGTGCATTCTGGCAGCTGTGCTTGAAAGTATCTTTCTATAGTATGGCATCTTACCTTTGGATCATATCTTTTGAACTGATCCAAGCCAAGACCTGAAAATATAACAAACCATCAACATGCTGACTGTTATGCAGAATTTATGGATGGGGAACATGCGTGCATCATTCCTAAATCCAAAATAGGTCATTGACTTATGTAAATTAAATTCATTTTTAAATAAATATTTTAATTGCTCACTACATTTGGAAAATCAGAGATCTTTTCAAAGATCACTGATTCTATGCAACTTTGTTTTTAAAAGCAGGCAGCAAAACCATACTGCATTTTTCTTTGTTAAATTTTAACAATTTTATTTTTAACTTTTTTTTTTAAAAGAACTGCAAAAATGTCATGTGAAGAAAAATGCTGTTCTGAACAATTTTGTATTAATTTTATCTGGGAGTTATGTTTACAAAATAATATCCTTCTAACAACTTAAATATTGTGCAATGTTAGAGTTGTTAGAAACGTGTCAAAAAATGTGCACTCAGGATATGGATGCAATTCACGTTTGGTTGGAATCGAGCTACATTTCTAGTTTTTTAAATCAGAAAAGTTGCATTTAAAGTGTTCACGTTTCCATTTTAAAAGAAATATTAGCTTGGTATATTCACAATATATATATTTTACGAAACCTACTACCCCTCATTTTATATCAAAATGTTTTAACTTAAGTGGAGCACTTTAATTATTAAGCTGAAATGCGAAAGAGCTCAACTTTTTTGTCCCATACAATGCATAATTAGTTTAAGAAACATTCAAAAGAACTATTTATTTAAATGAAAAATAGGTATGAAGTGGAAAACACCCACCCTCTGGCTGTTTTACTCCTGGTGTAATAGAACGCAGGAAATCATCCGGCGTCATGAAAATTTCGGATTCACCTCTCTCATCATGGACACGCAAAGTTGCAAAGTATCTGAATACCTTGTCCGGCGTAGAGTAAGTTCGAATTCTATTTTCATATTCAATAATCTAGCACAAGATAAGCAAAATTCAGCATAATCAACCAAGATATTATCATTCCAACTGAAGAAAAAGCCGCAAAACTTTGCTTACCTTCCTTGCACGGAATCCAACTTTGGCCTTCTTCTTCTTTTTCTTTTCTTTTTCGGTTATTTTTTTGTCATCGTCACTCTGATCTCCTGTGGCATTCACATCTTCACATTTGGCAGAGCTGTAATCCTCCACCACACTTGCAGCTTCTATTCTGAACTTTTTCTTTATTGTCTCTTTGTCGGGCAAATATTCTTTTATCCTAATCAATCGAAATGTGAACAAGAATGTATGGACGTGTTTAAGGTGGAATTGGTTTAACCTGATTATCATGTAAAGTTAAAAAAGAAACTTACGTTGACATATCGAGACAGCCCCATACTAGTAATAAACCTAAAGAAATATTGAAAAGTTTTGTGGAGATGTGTGCGGGGCCTGGCTTTTCATGTCCGAAGTTTTTGTAATACCGCCTCTGACAAGAATCGACCGCACAAATCCTGTGGGTTGGTTTGTCGGGCAATGGTCTGACCCAAACAATGGAACTTAATGGTCTCGTTGATAGTAACCTGGTTGTATGAAACGATGACAGCAATCTACCCGGAATGCTGAACTTGTAACCTACAACCATAGCTGGAATTAAACAAGTGGGTTATTAAATGTGTAACTTTCTTTGAAAACATGCATGCATGCCGATTTACAGACAATTATGCACTAATTGATGATGATTACTTTCAGTTTCGCTTGGTGTGGTCTATTAAAGTTAGTAATGAATGTGCGAGTAAACCTACTTCATGTTGTATAAAATGTGAGAAAAACTTGGATTCCTAACTTGGTTGGAACTTTGAAACATCAACTTATGTCTCAATGTTAAATGCTTTCATTGCATATATTAGTGCCTTAAAATGATATCGCATTGAAGAGTTTTGATGGAATGGACATTAAACTTGCTATTTTTGCTGTTTATTTAGCACAAACTGTGTTTTTAATGCATGCATTAATTGACAGGTTTAATTAAAGGTAAGAAAGATTAACAACTTTTTAAAACATCGAAATACAAATTAAGTTGAAAACATATATATAGTCAAATGATAGAGCCGTTCGATAACATAGTTACGAGAAATGAATTCAGATATATTCATTAATCAATTAAGCAAAATGGTATAACCATATACAAATTTGAAATACAGTATACTAGCTGTACTGTACATATTTTTTATAGAGGACCCTCCCTGCATTTCTGACACCACAAAATACTAGCTTATGTTCTAGTATTTTCCAAAGGATATTTTAATGGTAGAAATAAACTTTAATAATATTTTGAACATATTTGAACATCATCCAAATCCTGAATACACTGTATATGTCTTAGGATCTACACCCAATCCCCGATGACCGATGTGTGTTAAATAAAATACGTATATATCCATGTAGAACATAACATATGCGTTAGATTAATTATTATTAGGCTACATGTATTTTAATTTAACATGTAATAAAGCATGTTTTGCTCAATTTTATTTCTTGGATCAAGTTCCTGCAATTAAAGTTCAATTTAATCTCATGATTAAATCTCAATCATGTTTCATAGGTGCAAAATAGCTGTGCATTTTCATGTCATTTATTCATTCAATTCTGAAAGTATTTCCAATTTGAGCAGGTGATATGCAAGCAAACAAGTCTGGACACGTTCTTGAGGCACGTGACGTCATATGTAAATGTTACAGCGACTCTAGCGTCCCCAATACTTCAAAATGTGAAATTAATAGCTAACCCTGACTTTAAAATATTGTGACGCCGTTTAGTTTGCGGCACTACCCAAGGTATATTCTGATTGTTTTACAAATTCTAACAATAGTATCCGATGCTCAGCACATCCCACTCGTCGAGTACAAGCAATAAGAGCAGATCTTAGTGAATAAAACCATTAACAAGGTTCAATTTTACCTTATATTCGTTGAGAAATGTGCCTCACTTCCTATGGCCTAATAAGTAGTTCGTAAACTTACCAGTAGGGGGCGCGCCAGCATAGGAAGGAAAATACGGGGATCACAGCTGATTGTTGATATTGGTTGAAGTTGAATTCATGGTCAGTAATGCTTTGAAATGGTTTGTATACGATGGTTGGTTGCGTTTTAATCATATTTTTAATATTTACGACGTATCTGAATTGAGTGTGGCTTTCTTATTGAAGGCAAACACTTATATAAAAAATGTGGGCCAGAAGAAGAAGGGAGTCTCTAAGGTAGAAATCTCTGAAGAGCAGAAAAATGACATCAAGGCTGCGTTTGACATGTTTGATTTTGAAGGAAACTCAATCATTGAAAGCAAGGATTTGAAGGTAACGATTTACTTATTGTTCAATTTTGATGTTCATTGCATTTATATGCATAATTTATTTCAAGTAAACTACGGCATTATTTTGTGTTTTGAATTGAATTACAGGTGGCCATGCGTGCTTTGGGTTTTGAACCAAAAAAAGAGGAAATTAAGAAAATGATAGCTGAAATTGATAAAGATAAAACTGGTAGGCTCACTGTTTTACTTGAGTTATCTCTCTTGCAGGTTTTATACTTTCTGATAAAACACAAATTGAACATTTTTTTTTCAAAAAATCTATTCGGTTCCATCCTTTTGCGAGCCATATCAAAATACACATTGATTCCTCAACTTTTGTTATACTATGGATGTGCTAAAATGTTAGGTGGTCACTCGTAGGAAGATTTTTTGATAGATTCGAACTTTATACAGAAGAAATCGTTTTTATTGCAGACTTTACATGCATATCTGCTCAACAAATGCATCAAATGAGATGGTAACACAAAATGTACACACTGAGACAGGTTTACATTCTAAGCATTTATCATTGATAATGTTAGCTTAATATATGTTTGATGCATTCAATTGCTTTTACTTTTCTTTTGATTTGGATGGACAAAATGGTAACACTATATACACCTTGCATCTGCGCAAAGGTTTGGTCTCTGGTGTTTAGTCATGTTTTATTTTATATGACTTATCTAGGTTGTTTCCTAATATTTACGGCACAGTTCCTCCTTCATGCTTTCATTATGTTAAATGTGGAATAAGAATAGTGGACAGCGTGAGTGTCGAGTAAATTTGCGCATTTTGAGTAATGGTTGAAGTCTTTTTTCAGGAAAAATTTCTTACGACGATTTCATGGATCTCATGGCGGAGAAAATGGCTGAAAAAGGTGCCAATGAAGAAATCATTAAAGCATTTCGCCTTTTTGATGACGATGAAACTGGAAAAATATCATTTAAAAATCTCAAGCGCGTATCAGTACAGCTAGGAGAGATTTTAACAGATCAAGAGCTTCAGGTGATTACTCGTAATTTTGAAGATGAATGAATCACGAGGCTAGGAGAATCTCATAGATTTCTTCGAAATAACCAGTCATATGATTTACGACGATAAACTGCTGTTTTATCATGTCATGCTAAAAAGTCTTTTGATTTCCAGGAAATGCTTGACGAAGCAGATCGGGATGGAGATGGTGAAATAAACAAGGAAGAATTCCTAAGGATTATGAAGAAAACAAGTTTGTATTAATTCTTTTTGTAATGTTACAATATAAATTTTATCTATGTTTGTGTCACACTGTATGTGATTCATTTCCAAGATGTGCCATAAAATTAAAGAATTATGAATCATGTTTTCGTTCTATTTTGTTTTGTTAGCATTTCGGAAAATTGCTTGACTTTATTGCATTTTACTTATTTTCAAAATTTATTAGTTGTGTATAACACCATACTTTCATTCCATTTTCATATTTTGTTGCATATCTCTGTCATCTTTTATATTTCTATGGTCCTTTTATTGGAAATACTTTCTGTTTAATGAATAAATTGCAAAATTCACAGCTATTTTTCACCTATCAAAAATGATTGAGCCGAAGTTAACCATTCTTTGTAGTGCCCATTGTTTGCAAAACTTGTTTCATTTATTCAAAGAAATTTGAAAGCAGCCTGGCATAGCGCTGATGTTTATAGTGATTGCCAGCTTCTGGGGCAGTTGCAAGGTGCAACAACCTGTGATCGCAGAAGTAAATGAGGAATTTGTATCGAAGGACCGTTTTGCTTTGACACTGAATATCACCAAATATTTCACCAATTATGTGCGATCACAAATACAGTATGTCGCAACTTACAGAAGATACGTGTATTTGGCAATCACTACGTACACTGGTGTTGTGCCGTGTTGCCTTTAGAAATTTTTTTCGGGGGCGTTTTGGCTATCAGATTTTTAATCATATTGGATATGATAATAAGTTTATTTCAATGTTATCACACCGTATTCTGTAACTCCTCGGTGCTTCTGTTGTTTTTTATTGAGTTTGAAACTGAATTTCATGCCAATTGTTTGCTCCCAAAATTATTCAACCGCCCTTCTGGACGTTGTAAAAATAAACAGAACTTGAGAATATGTTCACTGTATGAGTTTTTGACTTTTATAAGAATTAATTTTCTGCGAATATAAACTCGGGGTGGTGCATAACACTGGGGAAGAGGCTAATTAGATCTTTTTGTCTCCAATGACCCAATTGAACACTGAAAAAAAAAATTGTTCTTGCAAATTAGCAACTGCCTTTCAGGTTTTTTTAAAAAATCTACAATGCAGAAGTATGGAAAAGTCAGGGTTCCCCCAGACCTGGAAAACCTGGAAAAGTCAGGGAAGTTGAGAATGACCTGGAAAAGTCAGGGAAGAAAGGT